>NCQV01049889.1:1796-16249 GCA_002740545.1 Lophocereus schottii
AAACAAATCCACAAGGAAGTTTGATAAGTACCTATTGTATACATCATGTTAGGGTATTTTCCTATATTTTTAGGAGAATTATATGCTTTAAGTTATCATTTATGCTCCTATTCTTAATTTATACTTAAGTATGGTTGTTTGGTGATTGTTGTAAGAATTTAGACCATTTTGCCATTGTTTTGACCTGCATTTGAGCATACTTTGACCCCTCACAGATGCCCCTGAGTTGCCATGCTCACGGAGTAAGAGCATAACAAAAGAATGATGACCCAGCCAACACCACGGTCTGCTCATGGTGGATGCCACAGTCTATGGTGAAGGCATAACTACTAATCTCTTCATTTTCCCTCATCGTCTGGTTGAGGTTGATTGCGTTTTGCTATAAATAGGGCCATTTTTTGCAGCCAAAAGATAATCGTCCACCATCCCATTCCATTCCTTTTCCTCTCTTGAAGTAGATTAGGATTTTAGATTAGAGCGAGGGAGAGCAAGTTGAAGAAGAAGATTCGTGACGAAGCAGGATCAGGTTCTGAAATAGAAAGATTCAAGCATGCATTTTGGTGGAGCAAACTCTTCTCTTTTCTCTTTAGATTTATCATTTTAAAGTACTTAGATGTTTAATTTAATAATGTGTGAGCAGTTTAATTTTTGTCTAGAGATTTAATAGTTTATGAAAGTATAGTTGGATCATGTTTTAATCCATAGGATTATGCTTATCTTCATGATTGGTTTGATTTTATTTAGTCAAGTGTTATTCATGTTGTTAGTGGATTTTTGACCAAATTTACTTGCACAATTGCTCAGTTAAAAAACGGAAAGGTGACATGTGATTGTTGGACTGCTTGATAAAACCTAACGTGGAGTCGTTTCGAAAGACAGATTTGCATGTTAGGAGGACATAGAAAGTAATCAAAGATGTTTAACTTGGATTAAGACAAATTAGTTCAAAAGAACAATTTTTGCTTAGTTTAGGCAAATTTTGTTGAGTTTGAAAGAATAGACTAAATTTTTGGATAGATTGCAATTTCTCGAGATTAACCTATTAAAGAAAAAGCACATGTTTGTCGTTTTGATCCAATCACTTTTTATAACTGCATAAATTCCTAGGCATGTTCCCTTAATTGATTTCAAAATTAGTGAATTAGAAGTTATTGAATTGAAACCCTTAGAATTAGTTATAATTGTTTCTTTATCTTAGTGTTTTTATCAATCTAAAGTTTTGAATCGCTTACTATATCTTGAGAGAATATAGCCCAATAGATCATCCTAGTCTCTGTGGGATCAAACTTGATTTGCTACATTGCCACGGTGCGCTTACGGGCCTATCAAACTTTTGGCGCCGTTGTCGAGGAAATAGAAAACATAGATTGATATTGGTTTGCATCTCTCAAATCCTCCATGGACTGGTTGGACCTTATCTTATCAAGTATTGATATTAGCAAGGTATTGGGGTCGAGCTTGATAATTAGTTATAGTTGTTTCCTTGCACAACCAAAAGCATAGAGTTAGCATGGAACAGAGTTTTTAGCCTAGTTTCTTTCTTTCTCAAATTTTGTTGTTTCTAGTTTAATTTTTTCAGTTTTGTGAGAAACTCTTAGTGTATTTGTTTGGTTTTCAAGGCAGTTTGAAGCCCTTAGTTGAAAGCCATCTTAGTGAAGCCTTTCTCTCAACTTTTCCTAGATTGTTGGTTAGTTTTGTTTATTTCTTAATCATGTCTGAGTAGTTTTTTTTGTCTAGAGATTTTGTAGTTTGTGAGAGTGTAGTTGGATCATGTTTTAATTTATAAAATTGTGCTTATTTTCATGATTGGTTTGATATCGTTTAGCACGTAATTGTATTGTTGTGAGTGGATTTTTGGCCAAAATTTGCTTGCTAACTTGAAACAAATAAGTGAAAAATTGAAAGGTGACATTTGGTTATTGGACTGCTTCATTAAACCTAACGTGGAGTTTTGCATGCTAAGAAGACTAGAGAGCAATTGAAGATATTTAACCTGAATTAAGGCAATTTAGTTTGAAAGAATGACTTTTGCTTAGCTTAATCAAATTTGATTGATTTCAAAAGAATAGATCAAATTTTTGGATAAATTGCGATTCCTGAAGATTAACCGATTAGAGAAAAAGCACATGTTTGTTATTTTGATCCAATCACTTATCAGAACTACATGAGTTCCTAGACATATTTTTCCTTAATTAATTTAAACATTAGTGAATTAGAAGTTGTTAAATTGAAACCCCTTGAATTAGTTATAGTTGTATCGTTATCTCTGTATTTTTAATCAGTCTAAAGTTTGGAATCGCTTAGCATATCTTGAGGGAATATAGCTCAATAGATCAACCTAGTTTCTGTGGGATCAACCTTGATTTGTTACAACACCACCGTGCACTTGCGTGCCTATCAAGTTTCTGGCACCGTTGTCGGTGACTAGTATCGAATGTTGGGTTTTTCCCGATATATTTGACTAAGCATTTTATTTTTTTTTTGAAGCAAAAAATAAAAAAGTTTAGATATTTTAAGAATTTTGTTTTTCTTTGAAAGAGGGCGAAAAAAAAAGACCCTGAGCTTATTGGATATGTACATAGCTTATCTATGTTTTGGAGGGTTTCTATTTAAAAAACTTGATAGGAATGTTTCATAGACTTGGCTTAAATGTGAATGACAAAAAACCCTTTGCTTATTGGGTACGTACATAGCTTATCTATGTTTTGGAGGGTTTCTATTTAAAATATTTGATAGGCATGTTCCACGATAATATAGCATTGATATGGTAATATAGCATTGATTTAGAAAAGTTTTCTATTTCCATTCAACGGCTCCAAAGGAAGGCATGCAAGAAAAACAACCCTCATTTGAGCATACTTTGACCTCCCACAGCTACTCCTGAGTTTCCATGCCCGTGGAGCAAGAGAAGAACAGACGAATGACGATCTAGGTGCCATTATGGTTTGCCCATGGTGGATGCCACGGTCCGTGGTGAATACATAATTACTAATCTCTTCGTTTTTCCTCATCGTGTGGATAAGGTAGATTGTGTTTTCTATAAATAGGTATCCCTCAGCAGTAGAAAAGAGACCACCATCCCATTCCATGCTTATTCCTCTCCTCAAGTAGATTGGGATTTTAGAGAGTGTTGAGAGCAAGTAGAAGAAGAAGATTCGTGAGGAAGTAGGATCGGGTTCTGCAATTAAAAGATTCAAGCACGCATTTTGGCTGAGCAAACTCTTCTCTCTTTTCTTCTCTTTTCTCTTTAGATTTATCATCTTAGAGTAGTTAGATGTTTAATTTAACCATGTGTGAGAAGTTTAATTTTTGCCTAGGGATTTATTACTTTATGAAAAAAATAGTTGAATAAAGCTTTAATCCATAAAATTCTGCTTATTTTTGTGATTGGTTTGATTTTATTTTGTCAAGTGTTTTTCATGTTGTTAGTGGATTTTTGACCAAAATTTACTTACGCAATTGAAACAATCGGTTAAAAAGCTGAAAGTTGACATTTGATTGTTGGACTGCTTAATAAAACCTAACGTGGAGTTGTCTCAACTGAGAGATTTGCATGTTAGGAGGACATAGAAAGTAATCGAAGATGTTTAACTTAGATTTAGACAAATTAGTTCGAAAGAACGACTGTTGCTTAGTTTAGGCAAATTTGGTTGAATTCGAAAGAATAGATTAAATTTTTGGATAGATTGCAATTCCTCGAAATTAACCGATTAGAAAAAAACACATGTTCTTCATTTTGATCCAACCAACTTTCATAACTACATGAATTCCTAGGTGTTCTCTCCTTAATTGATTTAAAATTGGTGAATTAGAAGTTGTTAAATTGAAACCCCTTGAATTAGTTATCATTGTTTCGTTATCTTTGTATATTTATTAATCTAAAGTTTAGATTTGCTTAGAAAATCATGACGGAATATAGCCCAATAGATCAACCTAATCTCTGTGGGATCAAACTTGATTTGCTACAATGCCACCGTGCGCTTGCGGCTGTATCAAGTTTTTTGGCGCCATTGTCAGGGACTAGCGTCGAATATTGGGTTTTTCTTGATAGGTTTGACAAAGCATTTTGCTTTTCTTTGAATAAAAAATCCCAAAAAAATTAAAAATTAACAAAAAAAATATTAAGAAATAACATTGGCAATTTTTCATTTCCCCTAATTCGAGCATGAATTATTTTGTAGGTATTTTAAGCGTTTAAATGCTTTTCTTGCAAAATGTGGTTATTGTGTGAGTAAATGGAAAATTTTAGACAATGTTTATGAGAGTGTGAATAGTAAAATCCGTATTCTTTTAGAATATTGGGATTTTCAAGGTAAAAGTGTTGATGATTCATGTTATTTGCTTGAGTGGATTGCTTGAGATTCATTTGAGTTTGAAAAGGCTAGTCGTATTTCTAAATATTCATTTTCTAATCATTGTGTGTTCTATTCTTGATCTTATTATGCCCCTTTTTGGTGTGATTTGTATAATTCTTCTGATCATGATACTAATTTGTGTCCTTATTACGCATGTTATACTCAACATTACTTAGCATCACCCTCGGATAATACTGATGTTGTCCTATCCTTACTTAGCATATAAAATATCATAATTTTGGGTTGAACATCCTTCCTAATAAAGTCCCCATAACAATAAATAATAGCATTGCCAGCTTCAAAAACATGCTTAGGTTCGGCTTGGGTGAGAAGTACACCAAAAACTAAGTTTAGACGAAGGGAAGGTGCATAGTAACATTGTTCAAAGACAAAAATTTTCCATAATTGAACTTAAGAAGAGTCTTCCCTTTACACATGGCTAAAAGTAGATGAATTCCCAATGTAGGCACACTTGGTTTCAACAGCATCTTCAAAATCATGCATGAAATCTTTGTTGACACCGAGTCTGGAAGCTCCAGTGCCCAAAATCCATTCGACATTGTTTACCGACATATTTGCATCCATAACCACAACATAAATAATCTCGTTGTCTTCACCAAGGTTCACCTGGGCTAGAGTTTGTCTAGTAGGTTTTTCAGTTGGATGCTACTATCCTTTATGGAGCAGGCATTAGTAGGCTTTGTGTCCTGGCATGTTGGAGACATAGCATCACCACATTGCTTTCTAGATCTTTTTGTTGGGCTTTGTTTTGTTTCCTAGGATGGCTTGTCCTCTGGTTCTTCTCCCCTTCGCCTTTGAACCTATCCTATTTGTAGTTACAACAAATTTAAAATATCAGCTTTAGAAGAATTTAAGGAAAGTGAGTTCATTTTATCTTTGAAATAACTAGCCTCTTCAATTAGAGAGAGAACACTCTAGAGCGAGAGAGAAAACTCTAGAGAGAGTGAGAGAAGATCTAATCAGAGCTTGAACCCCAGCCACCCATGAATAAGCCTCACGACCCATCTTCTCCTCAGAATCTCTTATTGGATCTTTGTGATTGCTTGCTATACCCCAATAAGCTTTTGATAAATGGTGTATTGGGTTCAATCTCCTCCAGATCTCCTTCTTATCAATTTCTTTTTGCCCCTAGTCTGGGCAATACGAGATTTCTATTGCCATTGTTATTTCAATTTACAGTTCTCATCATGTACTCCATCAAAGCTTCCCACTTTCTTTGCTTTCTCATCAAATCTTCCAAATTTTAGTGGCATCTGCCTCATGAACTCGCATCTTTATATCAGAGCACTTCCTTCATTTAGAAGATCCAATTTTACAACTCGTTCGAATTACTCTTAATTACTATTTAGTGGGTCTTAAGATTTCTTCGTGTGCTTCATTGATGTGCATGAAATACACTACTAGCCAGAATCTAGACATGTTGTATTTTATGGAATTTTGGACATTGATGTGCATGAAATCGAAAATCATGAACGTCATCGGGTAAGATTATCAAAGCTTTAGTCAATTCGACTTCAACCAAGGTATGTACTCTCCCCTTTTAATTCTCTTACCCCCCTTGCATTACTCCTTTGGCCCTTGAGATGTCATCCTTTTTTCATTGAACTATACTCCCCCAATAGGTCTGTTTATCACCTTAAATCGGCTTCATAGTTGAATTTGAAAATAGTGTTCGTTTTCTCTATACTTAGTAGATATTCATCTATTATGATTAGGTTAATAATTTGTATGAGAGTTAAGGGTATCATACATTATTGTGATATTGTTGCTCATGGTTCTAAGCGTATTAGAATATCGACCCTCTTTATTAAATGGGCTTCTTGGAAAATTTATGAATTTGTTTGGCTTGGTTCGAACATTCCCTGGAAGTTGTTTAGCAGACTGAATGCCACTAATGGAACCCACCTTTATACTATGCGTGCTTGGACCTTGGGTCAAGGCCATCTCATCTCATGGACCTTGCTTGTTTAGCTTCGTGGGCTTAGTTTGTTTTGTATGTTGTTGTGTGTCACTAATATCCTATTGCATTTGGTTTTGCTCCAAATATCTTGTCAATGGACTTTTTAGAGTAGGATGTAATTCCACTGTTGTAGGTGGTACTTATAGTTCCTTTAATAGACCTTGGTTAAGTTGGCTAGCTTTGAATATTGTAGAATCATCCATGCTTAGCAACATCCATATTGACTTGAAAGATTAATGCACTGCTTCTGTGACTAAGGTGGTTTATTGGATCAAGTGCTATCAGGTTAATCTAGTTACTATTATTTGAGGTTGCACAACTTGGTCCTCAACAACTAGCAGACCATCAACAAAATTAAAGGAATCCCTATTCCCATGCATGCTACAAATGATTCTTTTTGTTGGGATTGAATAGTTCTAGTGAATTCTCTACTAAATCGTCCACATGGATAGCTCATGCCCTTCATAGCCAACAGATGCCAAAATGGTCTTTCACATGGATTTGAAAAATTGACACTATGCCTAAAATCAAAATATTCATGTGGCAATTATGCCACAAAACATTACCGGTAGGAGTACCCTCTTCAAAAGAGGGCTCTATATTGACCCGGTTTGTCTACTTTGTCTAGGTGATATTTAATCAACAAAACATTTGTTTAAGGATTGCTCAATGGTTAAAACATTGTTGGAAGTGGCTGATAAACTCCACTGGCTCCCACTCAATGTTTCGCCGGCTGGTGACTACGATATGCAACATAGTTTGGATAAAATTCATTCCTTGCGTAATCTAATACTTGAACAAAAGTTTTCATTTTTGTTATGGAGGATTTGGAAAGAAAAGAATGAAATAATGTTTAAAAACAGAGTTTTTAATCCGCTTGTTTGCTCAAAAAAAGTCAATACAGAATAGAGAATCCGAACTTGCTAGTTAGTTGATACATTTTTCAGGGGAGCTTCTTCTCCCCTTCCACCTCCATTCATTTTGTGAGGTGGCACTCTCCTCCTTTTGGGTTCATCAAATTCAACTATGACGGATCACTCATCAATTCATTAGCGTTTGCGGGTTTTACCATTCGCTATCGAACTGGCAGGCTAATTTAAGCAAGTTCAGCTCACTATGGTACTGCCTCCATTTTAGTTGCAAAGCTGTGGGCTATGTGTGATGGACTTTACATAGCAGTACAACCAAGTTATCACAATATTGTTGTAGAAGGTGATAACAAAATTGTCAATCAGGTACTGCAAAGAAAAGTTACGACTGCTTGGCAGATTCAAAGTATCATCACAGATATCATCCATACATGGAAAGATATAGGCATTCACATCATTAACCAGGTGTTCGGGGAGGCTAACATGGCTGTAGATTGACTTTTCAAATTTGGACAGTCTATTACTAATTCATTCTCGTCCGATGTATGTTTCTCATCAGCACTGTGATCAATTTTAGCAAATGATGTATTTGGATATACTCTTGCGAGAAGAGGCATTTGACCTTGTTGTTGTTTCCTGTTTACCTTCGTCAAAAAAAATTAAATAAAAAAATTAACTTTTTCAGTCCTCATTTCGCTGATAAATTTGTGCAGCTTTAAATTCTTCTTATGATTCACTCAATTTCTATAATCACTCTCAATACATTAATGTGCAACATCTTATATATCCTTAGGCTCTTGTTCAAAACTTCTGCACACATGTTCTCACACAAGTGAACCTACCCCATGATAGGTTTGTTGTCAAAAATCTGAAACTGTAGCCATTCACAAACCATGTTTTTCTCCTCTCATGCATCATCAGCTTCGTACTTGGCCTCCAGTTTTTCACATGTGACTTCACTAGATTTAGTAGTAACAAATAAATCGAGCAAGGGATTAGTCACATGATTTAGCATATCTCCCTTGATTGTTTTGTTACTTTGTTAAATTTCTTTTTTGTTTCATCATCAACAGTTTTTGTCTTGTCGTTGTCACCACCATCGGTAGACTCAACTGTAGCTTCTGAGCTATTTTTTTCCTCAGCAAGATCATTGAACAACATGTAATCAACTTCCAATTGTTTGAAGAAAACTAGAAGTTTTTGGGACCAATGTTTGAAGTTGGTCTCATCAAGAGGTTTGAGTTTTGCGTGGTCAAGGAGGGCTTTGTTCATAGTGATCGTCATTGACTGAAATTTATTGGAAATAAATCACTCTCAACATGTTGGAATTTAATGTGAAATGTTGTCTCGTGGAATAATACTAATTTGGAAGTGATTACGGCTTAACAGTAATGCAAATTAATGAAGTCAATCACTCCCTAAAATTTTGACAACACTTTCAAATACGTGCACATTATGGCCGAAGGTTTATGGCATGTAAAAAGCAATTGCCCAAAACAGAAGAGGGAGAAGAATTGAAGAGAAGGTCAGCGTGTTTCTACGTATATCAAAAAGCTAGAGAAGAGCTCTATTTAAAAAGCAAAACTGAATTATTAAGGGAGAAAGTAGTGGCTTAAATTGGGGATAGCAGAGGGCTAAAAATTATGAACTATAGCTACCCATTCCGAACAAGCCGTTAGTGGGGATGAAGGGAGAAAAATCTACATCAACGGTTATGATAAGAAAAGGCAAAGGTTTTTTCCCCAAAAAAATCAACTAACAACAAAGGCCATGGACCACAGACCACAAACACGACGCAGCCCAAAGTGGACCGGGTGGGCGCGCGAGAAGGCATGCACACACACATGTAGTACCCAAACCAACAACTCATACCACTAACAAAACCACGCCCAAAGGCAATTAAACAAGTCCAAGGAAGGAGGAGGGTTTTATAAAACCTCTTATGTGGGACAAACAAAGGAATGCAAGGAAAGAAAAGTTAGAGAGACTAGTATGTTACCATTACTTTCAACAAACGACATCTTCAATCTACCAAGTTAAGGTCATTAGATTTGTAGCCACTTCAACCATCTGATACATTAATAGAGTTGGTTGGGCCCTAGTTGGCTTCGGATTCCCATACATTCATTGTCGATGGCAATTATCATAGAGCATTAATCGACAATCAGGAAAATTCAAGTCAAAATATGCGCTACCTTCCATACTATATTTCCTCAAATAATCAATCAGAAAAATGGAAACAAGCATGTCTTATACGTAAGTTGTATAAACCAATAGCCTATGATCACCGTAACAAATATAACAAACTACTTTTTTGTTACATCGTTTTGAGTAACTGAGGAACCTCGTAGCCTCAGCATCTAGAGCGGTTTTAGCTTTGTTTCTTATGTGAATCTAGAGAGGCGCACCGGTAATTGGGGAGGAGGAAAGAAAATTCACTTTCTTTATTTTCAAAATTTCTAAATTTTCACTCAGCCATAAAGAAAGGATTTCTAAATTTTCAAAATTGTTTGGGACATTGATAGAATGGAACATCATTATTTGCAAATTAAAGCAAACCATCAGTCTCAGATGAAGAAAGCATGGTGATCTCATAGGTTAAATAAGTAAATTGGAAAGAAAAGAATGTCAAAACTAGAGAGATAAAGTAGATAAAGTTCAAATAGTACTCTACGGATGTAAAATAAAAGAAACCGACTAGTATTCTTGAGATCATGAAAGTACATATGGTTCATTTTCATCGATACGTTATCCAACATGGCCTAAACATTACTGTGAAAGGAACACGTCATCCGAATACGAGAATAGAAAATGCTTCTAGCCTTATGAACATATTTCCTTAAAGTAAGATAACACTACTACAAATTATAGGCACCTGGTTATAAAAGTTATCAATCTTCTCGGTGCAATATAAGACGCTTCTAACCTCATAAACATTTTTTCTTGGTTGAGATAACAATAGTTGACACTTTGGGCACTTCGACAGGAAATTTATCAATCTCCTCCATCCAAAGATTCTTCTCTCTAGTCGGGTTGATTGTGTGTAATGCATGCCATACAACACTATTACATTTAAAACCTGAACCAAACCCAATTTGCCAAATCCTATCGCCCTTGTTAATTCTCCCTTTTGCCTCCACATAAGCTAACTGGTACCAAACTGAGCTACTAGAAGTATTTCCAAATCTATATAGAGTCATCTCAGCAGGCTCCATATGGTACTGGGTAAGCTCAAGGTTCTTTTCAATTGCATTTAACACTGCTCTTCCCCCAGCATGAATGCAGAAATGCTCAAAAGCAGACTTAAAGTCAGGAATATACGGTCTTATCTTTTTCATGCACAACACCTTTCTCGCAATCAACGTCACTAGGAAAAGTAATTGCTCCGACATCGGAAGAACCATGGGCCCAAGAGTGGTGATATTACTCTTTAAAGCCTCGCTAGCCACGGCCATTACATCTTTTGATAGAGAAACACCTAAGTATTCTGACTCATCTTCCCGGAAGAAAACACATTTGTAGCTCTTATCTTGCTCACCTTTGTGGGTGCGGACAACATGAGTAAGTTGATATTTAGATTGACAGCGATCAGAGCACTTGTTGGAGAGTAGGATGGCTACAGCCCCCATCTTGAAAAGGGCATTTGAGACCAGCATTGAACGATCATTACCGTAGTACCAATTTAGTGAGGTTATCTCTGTGCTGATAACCAATGCATATGAATTAGAATGTACCTACACCCACAAAATGAAAAGGATTTATACTTGGATATATTTTTTTTAAAATTCCCCCGATCAATACTGTTTAATGTTTACGGATGGATGCAGTGCCAGAAGTTGATGAAGATTTCAACAAATGGAAGGTTAGGGATGAAGGATAAAAATTGCAGTTACGAATATTCTATTCATTACTGTCGTTAATTTATGAGACAAGGTTCCATATTTCTTCCCTGATGAGTTCCATATTTATTAAATCTTAATGTCTGTATCTATTACAATGTTCGAAACGCTTTTCCAATTGTATGAGACAGAGTACCATATTTCTTTTCTGAGGTTGAGCGACACACAACTTCCCACTTTGAGAACTATGCAATACGCAATACGGCAACAGGCTTAGTAGGACGAACCAACAGTGGATACTATGTGAGACCCCCAATTTACACCGTAGAAGCCGTAAAAAATATGCTTGCTGTGCTCACTACATGCACGAATCTTACATTACGTATTGAAAACAAAAGTAAACCAATATTGATTGTATTTCATTGATTTGCGTGCGCACTTGTGCATCATCTTGAAATAAATTATGAGATCAAGTATGTTTATAATAGGTAGGACTTGTTTAGCAAACAGCTTCGTTTTAAATTAGTTATTTCTAACAAAGTTGTGAATCAAAAAACTAATTCTCAAGAAAGACCTTCCAAAAAGCTCATAAAGTTAGTTTTTTCAAATTAGTGTTTTGGATTAAAAAAACTATTTTATCAAACACCTAAATTGACTTTTTAACTAGATCAACATAGCTATTTTGGTTCAAAAAAGTTTTTTTTTCACTAAAAGAAAAACTCTCCAAAAAACTATTTACCCAGTACCCTACAAAATACAGCCGCTGGTATACAATTTTCTTTGTAAATATCCCAAAAAAAGGCTTTAAAAACAGCAAAACATTAGTAATTTAGGATAGTTGATGAAAAATTAGTCATTGATAGTCATAACTAGTGTTAAACTCATGCTTCCCATGGTCTGGTATGGTTTTCTACTTTAATAAATTTCTATCTAATAAGCCTATATGTACGTAATAAATATATTATCGAGTAAAAGCACCATTGTCATACACAAACATAAATTAATCTAAGAGCCCAAAATAATTTTAAGTCACAAATTGAAGCATATAAAGTTAATGTAGCCATTAATACACCTTTGCCCACGAATTGTGAAATACAACTTAGTAACTTTTTCAATACAAAGTGAAACCTATGAGTTGGATACCAACATTAATTTGATCTAATTACTCTTGTTAATATATCTCAATTAATATCTAAAATCATTAATTTAGAAAAGAGAAAAGAAAACAATATTCGCATCTAATAAGTAATTACCAAGTGTCTAATTAAGGTGTAATCACTCAATTTTAAGTATAATTATATAGGTAGATAGATAGATGATTATCGTTTAGTCAACTTATCATTCTGAACAAAAAGAGGTCCTCTAGCGAAGGAAAAACAATCAACAGAGAGAGCAACACATAATAATACATATAAAAAGTTTTTCGAAATAAAATGTGTATAAAATTTGTTATGTTTTCTGCAAGAGATACTCAATAATCCAAAAGTATTAGAAACGACACTTTCATCCATTGGCAAGATTGATGGCCTGAATATACTATATGCTATGTTTGACTCCTCCCTTTGCTACCATGTTTTATAGGCATGGGTCGCTTTTATGATCCCCAAAAAAAGACATGTCCAACTAGCATTGTAATTAATGTCACGTAAATAAGGGAAAACTATTTTTTCATTGTATACGTGACACATGCGCACATATAATCTTCGTGTATAGTTTAGTTTATTCAACCAATGTGATCATGCTAATGACAACATTAAATTAACAACTTTTAGGTTATTTCGTTTACATAGGATGCAAAATTAACGCAGCATTGATGTCCGGCTACGCAAAAGTAAATGGGGTTTATTTATTAGAAGCAGTATAGGACTCAATTATCACTAATTTAGTTTGGGAATTGTCAACAAGTAAACATCAAATAGGACTGATATAATCTGTATTTAATATATACCTGCTTTTAACTAAAAAATCAACCTAAGATATAGTGGATAAATTTATTAGGGATAATGAATACGTCTTATAATGTGCATTTCCATCTCAGAAAAGCCCAGTTACTAAATCATTGCACACTAACAGTGTTATGAATTAAATGCTTTAAGCCTTAAAGCTTTATTAGTGTTTCAATTGAAAAAAAGACTAACAAATAACAATATTGTGAATAAAGTGCTTTAATGAGAAATTTGTCTCCCCGCAATAAATTGTCTCAGTCTATGCTCATTCCTTTTTGTAGGTGTTTGTTGGGTTTTTTTTTGGGGGCGGGGGGTGTTGATTTTGTGCTCGTTATTCATATCTTCTTTCAAGCACTCAACCAGATGCAACACATGATATGCTGAAGTCTTAATATCGCCCCTGCCGTGGTCTTCAACGTAAAGGAACAACTACCACCAACCTTATGTGTTACAACAATCCCCATTCTTTTCACCAATAAGTTCACGAAGTAAAAACTTCTATCCAATGTAAAGTTACCTCCTTAGTCACGGTTCATTCCCTTGTTTTTTATTCTTCTAATTTTATTTATAAGACTTCAAATTAAGAATTTCAATGATATGACTAAAATTCAAAGTCATTGGGATTAGCAAGGAAGCTGGATGACTAAGACGCTACACCAGCCATGGGGACCACAATTAATTGCCAATTATGTGGGTCTATCTGAAAACTTTTCATGGGTCACAATAGCAAATACTTCCTATAAATTTGTCGTTCTTTTTATGTTTTTTTTTTCCTTTTTCGAAAGACGGAGGATAAGGAGATTAGTTTTCTTTTGACGAGTACTTTACAGTTAAGCTTTCAAGATCACAAGAATTTTCAGATAAACATGTACATTGTCTATTCAGACCTACATTCACTCGTCCATGCACTCCAGAAGACGTTAACAATGTTCGAACAAAGCTAGCGAGTGTCAATGCACATCAATGAGCACTTGAAAACAAATAATATCTGCATATACTCTGATCACTTACCAACACATATAAATTTTTTCAAGTTGTATTTATTATATGGACTATTTTATTATATATTTTTACTGATCTAATTTTTGTGAGCACATGTTCTCAAAGCATGATAGATGTTTCTACCTGAACTAATTTAAATGTGCATTATAAATATCTATATATAAATAATATAAGTACCATACATGTAAGCATCTTAAATAAAATCTATTGATTTTATACCTATAATTTAAACAATTCCAACACCGCTGCAATTATATAAAGTGAAATCAAAAGTATGAGCAATTACTTCTCAGCATAATTGTGAGGCAGAAAAGCTTTAAAAAGGAAAGATTAGTAAGAAGTCAAACCTGCAAAAGGCGTTGAGCAAGATCAATGGAAATAAGACCAGCACTGCAACCCATCCCAGTAAGACTGTAGCTCTTAACATTTCCTCTCAATTTGTACCTATTAACAACCATGCA
>NCQV01049921.1:23663-39046 GCA_002740545.1 Lophocereus schottii
CCATCAACCACTCCCAAACACTCATAACCACTCCCAAAAACTCCTAACCGCCAACCGCTAACCCTGATAATTAGTAATAGTTTACGCTGACTAACCAGCATCTACTATCTTTAAATGCTATTCGTAAAAGCCATCAACCGCTGGTAAACACTGCTAAACACTATTCTTATCTGCTAATAAACGCTAGCAAATCGCTGCTAATTGTTAAAAGTTAATTCTAAACACTCAAACAAATAGGCCCTTCGCAGCTGCCTCGAAGAATCAGGTGAAAAAATTAAAATAAAAGTACAAAAGTATTGGGCAGCAGCACAATAAATCCATCCACACCCCAAAAAACAAATAATCTCGACAAAAGCCCCACGTTGGTATTCATCGCCCATTACCCGAACATTTTGCACCTCATTGGTAAAAAATAAGCATCAAATGTCCGTGCCAACACAACCTTCCTGCACTGTTGCTGTAGCATTCACACAAGGTGTGACTGGCCGCATTGCAGTCACTAGCAACCCGTCTCAGACATCAAGTTTGCATCCTAAGCCCTTGCCCATCAAGATCTTTGGTGCAAGCTTTGATGCCTCTTCTTCTGCTTTGCCCTTTAAATATACTCAAGAAAACAACCTTCTACACAAACAGGAAATTTCCTCAAAAAGCTTCTTGTGCCTGCTGGATAATTTATAACCACGAACTTTGAGCTCAAAGACCTAGATCTACGGAAGTAGACTACCAATCTAGATACATCTAGGGTTGTTCACAAGTCCAAATAGTTAGGGATAACTGCTGTGCAAGTACGTGATAGGACATCTAGTTATGAGAAAGAAAACAAAGAAAGAGGCGTAAAAGAAAGAGGCGTAAGGCTGATACAGCAGTGAATGCAATAACAGAAAACTTAATATGATGGAAAGTAGAGGATTGGTTACCCTGTATACAATGATTCCCCAAATTCAATGCAGACAGAGGAGGCCGGGGAAGGCCAGGGAGTTCCATGTGGCCAAATCCGTCTAATAGGCAGAAAGGATGCCATTGGATAAGGGAGCATCACACCCCCATCCATACAAACAAATCTTGCCCTTCATAGGGCACAATACAATGCAATCAATTAGAAAATTTATTGGAAAGAAAAGTTGAAGGAAAAAAATATGAAAGAACAAATGTAAAGAGAGTGAGGTTTTTTTTCCTGTTGTTTGGATTGAGGGAAAAATACAAGAATTTGGATGAAAAATTTGAATGCTGATGAATTACTTGAATCATGTTGATATTATCTACGCAGTGCAAGGTTGGAAGTGGTCGGAAATTCTTTTGGGACTTTTCCCAACTTTCCTCACAATTTTATAAGGAAAATTTTATCACTTGTTTCTAACAATTTTTCCACCTAATTTTCCTCCATATTTTTTTCTCTGTGATTTTCTCTAAACCAAACATAAGAAAAAAAAGTTATTTTCCGAAATTTTTTCTTTCCATCAAATTTGCCAAGGTCCAAACAGAGCATAAAAGAAATGGACAAAAATTTTACTAATGACCACATTGCATTACACCCAATAAGCATGGCATAAATGCTTTAGGGCAAGACGAGGTAATTACTTTCAGTCTCTACAACAACTAGTAATATCGAAAGATTCCATCATTTCCAATTTGCTCCTCCCTTCATTCTCTTTTCCTTTTGCTTTCTCATATGAAAGCTATACAATTGGCCCTAATATGAAAGACTAAACCCTTAAACATCTTCTATTCAGTCAACTAAACCAATTTCCTGTAAAGCAGGTCCAACAACTCAGGCCATAAAAAGCACTGAATGCAAATACATGAGATATGACCACAAAATATCCTAGCTTCATGGATAATTAAGTGAATACGATTATGAAGCCTACTAGGTTCATGGATACTTAAGATCGGGGGAAAAAGATCACATGGAAGCACCAGAAAAATAAGAACTGACTTACAACAACAACAAGATCACCTCCCAATATAAGTCCCGCTTTCGCGGGATCTGGAAAAACTAACTTATATAATATGCTAATTGTACCCCCCCCTTCTTTCTTTCTTTCTGATCACCTTCCTTCTTTTTTACAAGAAGCCTAAAAGAAACGAGGCAACAGATTAACATTGAGCAGTTGTGAATATAATCTGCAAGAAAGATCTCTTCTTCCTTCTCATCACCTGTTTAGAAACCATAATCACTCTAATACTTCCACAGATTGAGCAATATCAAGGCAACTGGGCAACAGTTGACCAAGTCTAACCACTCATTAGTCAACCGGACAAAGAAAGAATCATAGCGCCCTACAATTTGTCAAGGAGGCCCATTAGCCCTCAAATATTAGAAGCAGATTTAAAGGTTCCCAACAACCAATTATAGAACATTCCAGAGTAGCACACAAAAAAGAACAATGTCAGACTAGATGGCCAACCTTATGCTCTGGAATACACAATCCTATCCTCGGACCTTATTATCAACTCAAATCCACATCTAAAACAACATTCTCTGCCATGTTCCCAACCTAAAACAATCAAGTCAAGCCTCAAGATAAACGACCGCCAAAATCCACCGTAAGACACAGAAGATAAAAAACACACTTAATCATGTTCCAAACTTGACCACCGAAGCAGCAAGATTTAATCACTTGATGGCACCCTAAGATTCTAAAAGTGTCAAGCCTTTCTTCTTGTCTATACACTTTGCCTCATCAAGTCTCTTAACTAAAGTCCATTATCAAACACATGCACAATTGTACCAAATTCTACACTACAAAATCAAGAAGTGACCAATTCTCTATTTCAGAAGGCATTGGGATTTGTACCAAGATCGAAGTTTCAAATGCGTCTTCATTGACTTAGAGGCGACCCATTGAAGCCAAATTACATCTCTACATTTCAGGAACTCACATCAATTACTAGTCAGAAATGCAAATTCCAGCTATCAAAATGACAAAGAGGCAATCACATGCAAATTTCCAACATACCAACAGAAAGGGGAAAAGTGTACCTGAAGAAGATGAAGAATTATCAGAATTCTTTTTTGCCATAGCTTTAAAAATGAAGGAATTGTACCCATAAGATAAGCATCTGCGCTTTGAGATTCTAATGTCAAAGACTCGCCCGCCATCATCCAATGAAAAAGATGACACCTTACTCAAATTAAACGAGTTGGGCTTCTCCAGGAATGAATTCCGAGCGAAAATAAGACATGGGTTGTTGTATTTAACATGAGCAGACCACAGATCCATTTTTTGGGGATAGAAAAAGAGAAATCGATAAATTGTTTTCTGGGAAGATCAATTTTAGGGGATTTTTTACTGTGATTGGAGAGGTTGGGACTTGGGAGTAAGGCAGCTAGTGAAGGAAAGTGATGAAAGACGGCGATGGAGGTTAAGAAAAATCTGTAACCATGAAACCAACCAGTTGCGTACAGAAACAACAGAGATTGAAATTGAAACAAGCTAAAGGACGAGAGCTGAGATGCAGTCAGAACTCAGAAGAAAGCAGGAGAGAGAATATGCCTTTTTTTTTTTTTAACGGATTGACAATTTTCATTTTTTTTTTCTTTTTTCCTCTGAATAAAAAAGTACTAATTCTTTTGTATTTTTTTAACTAGTGGAGTATCTTTCCCCTTTCTCCCTGCCTCAAGTGTAATGTCATATAGTCAGTTGCATAGAAAACTCAAAGCACCTATACATTATTGGTTCACTAAAAATATTATATATCTTACTAAAATATATTATTATCTATTCAAATTTAACTTACTAAAAATATTATATAACTCACTAAAATATACTATTATCTATATGAATTCGACTCACTAAAAATAATGTATATCTCATCAACACTTACACGTATAGGTCCTATGCACCCAAGTCTAGCTCACTAAATTGTTATTATTGAAAGAATATAAAAGAATTTAGTTCTTTCTCTTTTCATATTAATTATTTGATTTGTTTAAATGATGACCAACTATTTATAAAAAAACATTTCTTTAATAAGATTATACTTTTTAAAAAAATTTCCATAATCAAATTTTTTCCATTAAAAAATATAGTAAGCAAATAACATTATGTAGTTTTCAGCAGTCACATAAATAATTTAACGAGCAAACTTTTAACATGATATTTGTTTAATGAGTTATAATATAAGTTTATTGAGATATAATGTAACTTAAAAGAATATAAAAGAATTTAGTGAGCTGTAGTATATATCCAGTGAGCTATAGTATATATTTAGTGAATTATAGTATATGCTTTAGTGAGTTCTACTCTGTTTTTTGCTAAGGTATAGTATATGTTCAAAGAGAAACACATTACAACAAAATATAATGTTAAAAAATTTAGTGAGCAAATGTACTTTATTGTACAATATTGTGAGCACATAAACAGTATTGGTGAGCAAACCTCTAGTATGATATTTTTTAATTGAGCTATAGTATATGTTTTTTCAATATAATATAATTCAAAAAAATTGAAAACAATTTAGTGAATTGTAGTACATGTGTAGTTGTATAGTACCTGTTTAATGAATTGTGCTTCATCTTTTGCTGAGCCATAATATATGTTTAATGAGCAAGACATTGTCATAACATATAATTTTAAAAAAAAATTAATGAGTAAATACACTTTATTGTTCATATATGAGCTTCTAAACCATTTTAGTGAGCAAATTAAACTTATGGCATGAAATTCGTGGAGTGAGTTGTAGTCTACTCTTTGTTGAGCCACAGTACATATTTAGTATGCAATATTTTATAGAATCTCGTAAACTGTTATGATATATCTTTTAGTGAACTCAAATTTAATATTCTAAAAATTTTAAAAATATTATACAGAAATACTATAAATATTGCACGCTGCGTCATATTGCTCATTCTCTTAAAAAAAAATAAAACAAAAAGGAAGACAAAAGAGGCTAGAAACAACAAACAGAAATGAAATAGTAAATAGTAGATAAAGGCAAAAACAAGAAGGAAAGCTTTTTGAAAAAATTTTGGAGTTTGTTCCAAGTTGAAGTCAATGATGCAAGTGATGCTTATATATATATATATATATATATATATATATATATATATCTGTGTGCATGTATGTATAGATATATATGTGTGTGTATATAGAGAGAGAGAGGCATCTACTTGTATAAATATGTGCGTACACACACACACACAATTATATGTGTGTGTGTATATGTTTGTATCATGGGTGGAGGGAGCATGTTGTCAGTGATGTCAACTGACATCTCTCCTCCGCCTAAAAGAAAAAAAAGATTAGTATGCTGCTGACCAAAAAGGCTATATACAAATACTTCTGGTGGTCATGGCCTTGTGCTGTTATTCTTTGTTTTGTGGAGTCGTAGGTTCAAGTCGTGCTAGAGTATCATCTTTTCATTTTTTTTTTTTGTTAGCAACTCTTCAATTTGAAGTTCAAAGTTTACTAATTATAGTTTAGTACCTTAATTGACTTCGATTTATTTTTCAAATCTTTAATTTGTAGATTAATTTATTTTTTAAGTTTAATTTAATTTTATTTTTTAAGTTTAATTTAATTTATGAGTTTAATTTATGAATTTCATTCCAAAGTTGCTTAATTTATGGGTTTAATTTCAATTCTTGGTCAAACTGTGCATATGTTTCAAAAAGAATATTGCACTTTAATGGACTTTAGTAGTTCAATTTTTTTTATTAATCCTCTAATTTGAGGTTAATTTGCTTTTTTAGTTTTAATTTATGAGTTTAACTTGCCAACTTCAATTCTAAAGTTGTTCACTTTGAATTGTAAATCCAAATACATAGATATTACAAAAAGACAACTAAAGAATAATCATTTTCTTTAAGTTCTAAATTCGAAATTCACTATTGAATGATGTAGGAACGACATCAGTTAACAACAATTACCAACTTATTTCCGAACCCCCTCCCTCTAATTCCTGGCTTCGCCACTGAGCTTTATGTGTACGTATCTATCTTTCATATATATGTGTGTGTGTGTGTGTGTGTGTGTGTGTATTGTAATGCCCCGACCCCTCTCGGTCGCGGGTCTTATCAATAACAGTTTCAAGGATCATCGACTGGCCTCACAGATCACCACAAACCTTTCCGACATGCTTTGTCCTCGCTCACATGCTTCTTGGGAAACATCCCAGAAGGTCACCCATCCTAAGATTGCTCCCCAGCAAGCACGCATAACTGTGGAGTTCTTAAAATGAGCTTCCCGAAAAGAAATGTGCACTTTTGGTGATATAAGTAATCACTTTAAATCCTTTTAAGCCACAATCGAGGTGTTACAATCACCCCTACTTGAAGCGCATAACGTCCTCGTTGTGCTTCACTAACCGACCGACTTACGAGTGCTCTTAACCTGCGGTCCACACCCAATATCTTTAGCCCGCTAGGTGACTACCTATGGGCTCTCCATCCACTGGCGCAGCTCATGGTCGCGGGATCGGCTTTGATACCATCTGTAATGCCCCGACTCCTCTTGATCGCGGGTCTTACCAATAATAGCTTCGATGATCGTCGACTGGCCCCACAGATTAAAGCTAAATTAACCTGCAAGGCTGCAGATAATCCTAACAGGGTGTTACCGCCGTATTTTCTTCTTGGAAATACTAGGCTGTATATCAAGTCTACCAAATAAAACGAGAAAATCCTCATTATAAAACAAGTTTACATCGTTCAAGATTCAATTACACTAACTAAAACAAACTAATGTTCATCGCAACTCCCAACATGAAACTTATTAATTCCGCATTCTCGCCTCACTCTACTTTATGTCTCTAGCCCCACGCATAACTAGTTCACTTGAAAACAAAATATTTTATAAAAGTGAGATAAACTCAGTAAACAATCAGTCCTAACAGTCAACTACACACACAAATTCATTTTTGAAAACATTTTAAGGGAAGGGGATAACAGAACATCTTTTAGGCGCACATCTTATTATCATAGTCTTTCTTGGTTACCATTTTCAGGGATATACTTCTATAGTTAAAATTCAGAACGCATCAGATTTGGATTAATCTTGGGTGAGCAACCCCAGTGGGTCTCATGGCCTGCGCTCTAAAATAGCGCAGCTGCTTAACTCATTCCTGGCCTATTGTTACTCAGACGGTTATCGCTTATCCTTTTCCTGGCCTACCACCTCCAGGGGTGGTTACCAATATCCTGGCCCACGTCTCAGCCGAGCATGTGGCCGCTCACATGCATGCACTTGTTACCAGGGGAAGGCTATGGCCTTCAATCAACTCAAATAGATTCAACTCACCCAATTCAGCCCTTTTTAGTTAATGAATTCCTTACCCTTTACTAGAGGTTGACTTAACATGATAAGTTCATTCAGATTCAATCATTTTTCTCAACCATGACATCACAATGGAAATTCAAAAATTCCAACACAACGTGGTAAGTTGCAACTTTCATAACGTAATATAACATGCAATTTCAATCTTGCAGTCACCTTCAGTTCACATAACATTGTTCCTTCAATTTAAAAAAGGAAAACAGGTAGTTCTTACTCAAGTTCCAAAAATTTCATAGTTTCAGCAACGCAGAGAAAGGGTTAGGGCATGATTGTTACCTGAATACCGTACAATTTACGGGCTCGGTTACTTAAATAACATTTACTGCTCCTCACCTGGACCCACATATAGCTTATAGTCAGTCTAAATTCAATAAAGGGTATCCCTGGCCCTCCCACAACTTTTATAAAAATTTTCTAGATTTTAGATCATCCAAACCTTAACCCAAGTTAAGGTTCAGACTGGCCAGATTATGGGTTCTACTTCTAGTGACCATAACTTTTACTTCTGATACCCAATTTCAGTGTTCTAAGTTAATCCAGAAACCTTAAGTCGTCCTCTACCTTTCTTATGTTCAAGGTTCATCCCGGTTCTGTCCTGAACTAGGTCATATTTCCATTTCTTTTAGCAATGTTAGTGACTATCTTCAACATAATAGTCTCGGGCAATTTTATTAAAACTCGGATTACACTACTCCAAACTGCCCAATTCCAAAATGAGATAGTCCGATACATCCAGAGGCTCCCACCCAACGAATCTCGTAATTTTTGGCAACCGATCCTAACTTAGGGATTTTTTCCAAAGTTTAGGGTAGAGCAGCCCCAGGCCCAACTTGACAGATTGTGTCCAGATTTTTAGCCCAGGCTCCCAATCTCATAATTTTCACTCCTGACCTCCAAAATTAACTTCTTGCCCAACTTAGAAAGATAATTTTGTCTACTAAAACTTTCATTTTCAGTGTTTTTACCAAATCTCACAGAAGCTAGGTCAAAAAACTCCCAAAACCACTGACTATACCTGCAAACCCAGTTTTGATAGCGCTTAGTAATTAGGCCATAACTTCCTCGTTTTAACTCTGATTAGTCCAATTCAAAAACTCACATAATTAGCACATTGAAATATACCTACCATAAAATTTTCATAATTTTTCGAAGCCCAGAATAATTATACCGAATTTTCAAAATCGAGGTAAAAACCGCACCTAATCTACCCCGTTCACCCTTTTACTTTAGGGTTGGTTTTCGCATGTGTCGGGTTCCAAAAATTCAAAATTCCCCCTTAGCAACCCCTATATCCTTGTACAGACCCAGGCATGCCAAAAGACCCAGGTTTTACAAAAATAAAAAAATAATACACCATCAAATCGATGTTACAAATTACCTTAGGCCGAAATCGGGTCTATCTCAATGAGAGTTCCTCCTTCGCTCAAGTTCAATGCCAAAAGCGCTGAGAAAAACAATGGAATTTAAATCAAAATTCTTATTCTCAATGAAGTATGAAAAATAGCAAAAAGAAGGATAAAAGAATGAATTTTCAATGCATGGGATGCATGAATGTCAAGCATCGCTTTATTTTTTTCCTTACCAAGACAAAAAAAGGAGGTGGACCGTGGGGTGGCAGCACTAGGGCGGCACGGTGGCGGCGGTTGGTGGTGCAAGATGGGGGAGTAGAGAGAGAGTGAGAGCTGTATAGAGACAGAGAGAGAGAGAGAGAGAGAGAGAGAGAGTGAGAGATGGCGTGAGAGGGAGAGTGGGGGAAAAGGTTAGGGTTTTAGGATAATAATGGGGGGGAGTTGTCACACGTTAGGGTTAGGGCAAAAAGAGGGGGAAAGGTTTAAAAAAATTTCAAAAAGTTTGGTGATGGTGGCCAGCCATATCCCCATCTTTTTTCCCCTTTCCCCCCTTTTTTAAAAAACTAATAATGATAGCAATAGTTATAATAATAATAACAATACTACTACTAATAATAATAACAATAGTAATGATAATAATAATAATAATGATAATATTTGAAGTTTTATAGTAAAAAGCAAAAAGATTAATTTGAGCATTTAAAACGTTCCAAAGTTTTATAGTAAAATCGAGGGTAAATTTGAAGATTTAAAACTTCTAAAATATTGAAAATTAATTAAAACTTCTAATACGTTGAAAATTGATAACAAGCTTCCTTACAACAACAACAACTCCCAGTGTGAGTTCCGCTTTCGCGGGGTCTGGGGAGATCCAGCTGTAGGCAACCTTACCCTTACCGGTATTTCTACCTATAGAGAGGTTGATTTCTTAAGACCCACTGATAACAAGCTTCCTTAAACGAAATAAATTTTACGAGGACTCGTATGACATCGACTTGGGTTGACTTGGGTCTAGGTCGGTTCAACCTGAGCAAAATACTCCCAAATTGAATTTCTAGGGTTTTACATACTACCCCACTTAGAAAAGTTCTGTCCTCGAAACTTCACTAGGTTGCGGCACACTGTCATTACAAATGAGAATTTCCAGGGTTTTACATACTACTCCACTTAGAAGGGTTTCGTCCTTGAAACTTCTACGCACCTGGTTAACAGAACAAGTGGGGGTATTTGTCTCGCATCTCCTGCTCCGACTCCTCAATGGCTTCCGACGTCTCATGGTTGGCCCAAAGGACCTTCACCAGGGGCACCGTCTTTCTACAGAGGTGCTTTTCCCGCCGATGGGTTGTTCTTCATATGATAAATCTTCTTGGAGCTGTATGGGATCAGGTTCAATTACGTGCGAGGGATTTGAAATGTATTTCCGCAACTGCAACACATGAAATACATTGTGCACTCACTGAAGTTCAGTCAGTAGCTCTAGTCGGTAGGCTCCCTCTCCAACCCTCTGTATGACCGGTTATGGTCCGATATACTTCGGGCTGAGCTTCCCTACCCTCCTAAATCTTGCAACTCCTTTGGTTGGAAAGATTCGGAGAAATACATGATCGCCTACCTGGAACTCAAGTGGCCTACGCCTCTGGTCGGCATAGCTTTTCTGGGCAGCTTTCATTCGTTCCTGGATTACTCTTACTTTGTTCGTGGTAGCGTGGATCAATTCCGGTCCGATAGTCAAGGCCTCATCAATCTCTTGCCAGCAGAGCGGGGTCCTGCATTTCCTCCCATACAGTGCCTCATACGGTGCCATGCCAATGCTTGCGTGGTAGCTGTTGTTGTAAGAAAACTCGATCAGTGTTAGCTGTTCGTCCCACGCACTCTTAAAGTCCAAAGCGCACGCCCGTAGTATATCTTCCAAGGTTTAAATGGTGCGTTCCATCTGCCCGTCTGTAGCGAGGTGCAAGGCAGTACTGAAGCGCAGTAGCGTCCTAAATGCTTATTGCAGCTTCTGCCAGAACCCCGACTGAAATCTGCTGTCCCGATCGGACACTATGGAACTGGGTACCTCATGCAACCGTACTATCTCCTCGAGGTAGGCTCGAGCTAACTGATCCAAAGTCTAAGTATTCCTCATGGATATAAAATGTGCTGATTTCGTGAGTCTATCCACTATCACCCAAATGACATTGTTCTTCCGTTGAGCCAACGGCAAACCTATGACAAAATCCATGGACACAGAGTCCCATTTCCACTCAGGACATCCAGTGGTTGTAAAAGTCCCGCTGACCGTTGGTGTTCGATCTTCACTCGCTGGCAGGTGAGGCACTTTGCTACATAGTTAGCCACTTCTTGCTTCATGTTACTCCACCAGAACATCTGCCATAGGTCCTTACACAACTTGTTACCCCCAGGGTGTACTGAGTGTGGAGTATTGTGCCCCTCATCTAGGATCTTCTTCTTAAGTGCCTCTACGGTTGGAATATACAAACGATTATGGAATCGTATGGTACCATGCTTATGAATTACGAACTTGGGTGCTTTACCCACCAGTATCTCTTCCCTAATCTGCTTGAATTGAGGGTATGTGGTCTGGGCTGCTCAGATTTCCTCGATGAGAGTCGGCTGCACCTCTAGGGTGCAGAGTATAGGTTTGGACCTCGGGGTAATTACATTAAGCTCTAACTTGCGAAATTCCTTACATAACTCGCTTGGGAGCGCCAGTAAACAACTCAGTGCTGGATACGGTTGGCAACTTAATGCGTCCGCCACTACATTAGCCTGCCCCGGATGGTACTAGAAATGGACATCACAATCTTTTAGAAATGCCAGCCACCTAGTCTGTCTCAAGTTCAGATCCTTCTGTGAGAAAAGGTACTTCAAGCTCTGGTGGTCGGTGAGATTTCACAACGTACTCCATAAAGAAAATGCCTCCAGATTTTAAGGGCAAACACTATTGGCGCTAACTCCAGGTCATAAGTCGAGTAGTTTCGCTCCTTTGTCTTCAGTTGTCGGGAGGCATAGGCTATGACGCAACCCTCTTGCATTAGTACACACCCCAAACCGCTCCTAGGGGCATCGTTGTACACCGTAAAGTCCTTGTCAGCAGTTAGTAAGGCCAGTATTGGTACACTCATCAGTCTCTTTTTAAGCTCTTGGAATGCTACCTCATATTGCTCCGTCCATTCATACCTAGTGACCCTCCTGGTTAGGTTCGTAAGTGGGGTGGCAATGTTTGAGAAGTTGAATAAATCGGTGATAGTACCTCACCAAACTCAAGAAGCTCCTCACTTCTGTCGGGTCTGGGCCAGTTTGACACAGCCTCGATCTTTTGGGGGTCCACCGACACTCCCTCGTTAAATACTACGTGTTCCAAGAATGCTACTTTCGTCAACCAAAATTCACATTTCAATAACTTGGCATACAACTTATTTTCCCTCAAAACTTCCAGGGCTGTTCGTAAGTGGGGGGTGTGCTCCTCTGGGGTTCTCGAGTAAATGAGAATATCGTCTATGAACACCACCATGAACTGATCCAAGTAAGTTTTAAAGGCCCTGTTCATAAAGACCATGAAGGCTGCCGGGGCATTGGTGAGGCCAAAGGGCATCATCACGAACGCTTAGTGTCCATATCGGGTACAAAATGCAGTTTTGGATACGCCATCATCCTTGAATTGAAGTTGGTGGTACCCCAAACGGAGATCAATTTTGGAAAAGTTCCCGCGCCCCATAGCCGGTTGAATAAGTCGTCTATTCTAGGCAGGGGGTAACGGTTCTTGACCGTTATCTTATTCAGCTCCCGGTAGTCTATGCATAATCTTAGGATCCCATCTTTCTTTTTTACAAATAAGACGGGGGCTCCCCACGGAAATGTGCTAGGTCAGATACACTCTTCCTCTAAGAGTTCCCCCAACTGAGTCTTCAATTCCTTGAGTTCGTCTACTGTCATCCAATAAGGTGCCTTAGAAATAGGGGTGGCTCCGGGGGTCAGGTCGATACAAACTCCACCTCTGTGAGAGGTGGCATGCTAGAAATTTCATAAGAAAACACATCCGGGAATTTCTTCACCATAGGGATGTCCTCCAAGGAGGGTCCTACATCTTCGGTTTTCGTTACATGACACAGGAATCCCTCGCACACCTTACCTAACAACTTGCGAGCTCTCATCACTAACACCAATTTTATCCCCCTTTTGGGCCTCTGGCCCCTATGCACTGCTTTCTCCCCATTAGGCCCCTTAGGATGATTCTGGGCCTGATATTTAGCTAACCAGTCCATCCCTAGGATAACCCCAAAATTTATTAACTCAAACTTATACAGGTCCACCGAAAACTCACATTCATATATTTTTATATGGCAACCCTCGTATAACTCCTCATACGACACAGTTTTTCCATCAAGGAGTATCACAGATAGCAGTGAAGATTGTCAGGTGGGGTGTAATCCCAATGTCTCAACTAACTTAACAGATATAAAGGAGTGCATGGCGCCTGAATTAAACAGGATATCTACTGACTGAGTTACGAGAGAAAATATACTCGTCACCACATTGGGAGCATTCTCTACTTCTTCTTTCCGCATTATATAAACTCTAGCCCCATTATTCTGGGGCGGTTGATTAGTGGGTTGGGATTGTGTTGGTTAGGGTGCCCGGTACTACTGGTTGGGGTGAGCCACCTACCCTCCCCTGCTCTGGTATGATGGTTGGAGCCGCTATTCTTGTCCTTGAGTCTACCCCTGCCCTTACTCGGTAGAGGGTGGAGCGAGTGGGCAGTCCCGAACTTGATATTGGTGACTTCCACAGCAGAAGTACCTCTTTACCGATCGACATTCTCTGGCGAAATGCCCTGGTTTCCAGCAAGTGCTACAGATCACCTTAGGTCATGTATTAGGGTACTGACCACCTCGGTTACAGTTGCCCGAGTACTGACCCCCAGTATAAGGTCAACAGTTCTACTCTTGTGTCTGGTAGTTTCCCCGATTGTCCCCCTTCCTCTTTGTGCCCCTCTGCTCATTGAAATAGTTGTTTCGCTCCTTCATCGCCCTTTCCACGTTGACCGCAGTGTCGTATATGTCAACGTAGGAGGTATACTGTCACACCGACATCCTTTCCTTGATAGTCGGGTTCAGCCCGACCTCAAACCTATTCATTTTCAGCCTCTCATCAGCTACGAAGGCGGGGACGAATTGCAACAATTCCAAGAACTTGGAGGCATACTCGACAACACTCATGGTCCCTTGCTGTAGCTGCATGAATTCGCCCTCCTTGGCCTTCTGAAGGAAGATAGGGTAGAAATGATCCTTGATCATCTCCCTGAACTTGTCCCATCCAAATCCAGGCTCATACTGCCTCTCCCGCACCGTAGCCCACCATATATCGGCTTCATCCTTCAGGTAGAACACAACAAATCCTACCTTCCACTCCTCGGGGCATTGGAGTGCGTCGAATAGTTTCTCCATGCCCCTATTCTAATATTCGAAGGTCTTGGGGTTGGGAGTGCCATCATGGACAAGTGGATGATGGCTTGCAAACCTCTTGAACATGTAGGAGTTATCCTCCTCAACCCTTTTCTCCCATACCTCCATCAGTCTCTGTATCTGCTCGTTCTGGAGTTGCAATTGCTCTCCTTGTTTCTGTAGCATCTCTAGCAGCAGTAGATTTGTAAGTTCAACACCCGTTGGTGGGTTAGTTTCATCAATCTGACTACGAGATCCGTTCCCATTTCGAGAGTATAGGGCCCCAGTCGCTCCCTTAGGGCCGCCATAGGGATGTCCTGGTTTGTAGGGACCCTCATTCCAGGATGGGGTCCAGTTTGGGACTCACTGTTATTGTTGTTGTTGCTTCCCGCCAATCTGCTTAGAAAATAATTCGGGTTTAGTTCCTCTCCTAATAGTTTACATCCTAAGCTCTACAAAATTTCAAGTATGCAGTACATGCTAGTGCATCATATAATATTTGACAGGAGTTCGATTTTAGTATATCACCATGTTCAGGTGGTACAACCACCGCATCACATGTTCAGATAGTTCAGTTCAGACAGACATCATATCCACACAATTCATAATTATCACTAATAGAGAACGCTGGAATTTAAATAATCCGAGAAGATTTTATTGCATAGAATTTCTGTAATATAAGAGTTCCACACTAATAATTTTTATTACATCTCAGCGTATAACTTTAGTAGCCACAGGGGCTTATTAGCAAAACAGAGAAACAACTACCAAAACTGTCCTAGCAAAGGAAAGAAAATCCGACTTCCTAAGTGCCCCCAGCTTATACTGGTCCGAAGCATCCAATGGGCAGATACCCCTCCACATCCGGCCACATCTACCCTACTTCCAGCAGTTCTCCCCGATCTCACACCCGGCCCTATATCACAAGGAATTTATCTATTCCTCTAAGTCTTTCTGTCTCCCGGTTTGCTCATCCTGAATGGTGTGATCCCTCTTTCCTTCTTCTCGATCCCCCATAAGGTCTTCACTTCCCATCAGCTGCCTCTCACTAACCTCAGAATCCCCCTCAGTGTCCACTCTAGGGTACTCCTCAGGATCCTCCTCTTCCAACGGGTCTCCCTCACTCGGGTCCTCCCTAAGGTATGTAATCTACATGTATGCATGTATGTATGTAATCATGTATGTATGCATGCATGTATGCATGTATGTGAGTATGCATGTATGCATATATGTATGTGTGTGAGTTGGCGTGTGGGGGCGGGCATGTGTTTGTGTCTCTACACACAAAGATATATATATATATATACACACAC
>NCQV01049931.1:0-18068 GCA_002740545.1 Lophocereus schottii
ACACGCATGCTCAAGTCCTTTTAATCATACCCAATTCAAGTCTATTTCTCTCAAACTATTTTCTACTTAATGCCTTGGTAAAGATGTCAGCAATTTGTTTATCAGTGGACAAAAATTCATGGAAATCAAGCCCTTTTTAACATTGTCTCTCAACAAGTGATAATGTATATCAATATGCTTAGTCCCTTTATGTTGACATGGATTTTTAGCAATGTTAATTGCACTTGTGTTATCACAAAACATAGGAATGCAACTCGTGTAAACAGAAAAGTCCTTGAGTTGTTGCCTTGTCCATAACAATTGAGCACAACAAGAAGCAGTCGCTACATACTTGGCTTCCGCTGTGGACATGGCAATGGAGTGTTGTTTCTTGGTTGCCCAAGAGACCAAACAGGGTTCAAGAAAATGAGCTATACCTGAGATGTTTTTTCTATCAACTAAGAATCCAGCATAATTTGCATCTACGTACCTAATGACATCAAAATTGCACCCTCGAGGATAACATAAAACTAAGTCCAAGGTGTGTTTTAAATATCTCAAAATCCATTTTACAGCTTTCAAATTTGTTTCTTTAAGATTTGACTAAAAGCAGATACACAAACCAACACTGAAAATAATATTGGGTTTACTAGCGGTTAGGTATAGAAGTGACCCTATCATGCCCCTATAGGATTTCTCCTCAACTGATGAACTCCCATCATCCACAACCAACCTAGTTGAGGGAGAGATGGGTGTGTCTATGGGCTTAGCTAATTCCATTCCAAACTGCTTAATTAACTCCTTAACACATTTTTGTTGATATATCGTAGTTCCGTTTGAGGTTTACTTGATTTGCAAGCCTAACGAAAAATTAAGCTCGCCCATCATGCTCATCTTAAACTCACTCCTCATCAATTTTGAAATTCATCACATAAATCACTGTTGGTTGCAGCAAATATAATGTCATCGACATATACTTGAATAATCAACAGATGTTCCCTCTTTGATTTGAGAAACAAGGTATTATCAACCTTGCCCCTTTGAAAACCATTATCGCTTAAAAATTTTGACAAGCATTCATACCAAGCTCTAAGAGCTTGTTTTAAACAATAAAGAGCCTTGTCAAGTTTAAACACATGGTTAGGGAAATCATGATTTTTAAAACCAGGGGGTTGGCTTACATACACCTCTTCCTTAAGGTATCCGTTCAGGAATGCACTCTTGACATCCATTTGGTACAGCTTGATCTCCATGTGGGCTGCGAAAGCCACGAAAATGCGGATAGGCTTCATTCCTTGCAATAGGCGCAAATGTTTCCTCATAATCGATCCCCTCTTCTTGGTTGTAACCCTGAACCACCAGTCTAACCTTATTAAGGGTGATTGTTCCAAAATCATCCAAATTGTTCTTGAACACCCACTTGGTACCGATTATCGGTCTATCCTTAGGCCGTGGTTCGAGGTGCCAAATCTTATTTCTTTCAAACTGATGAAGCTCCTCTTACATAGCAGTAACCCAGTCAGAATCTGCAAGAGATTCATGAACATTCTTTGGCTCAATGTTAGATAAAAAAGCATAGAAGGCACAAAAGTTTCTAAGTTTGGATCTGGTTTGCACCCCTGTGTTAATATTAGACATAATCTGATCAAGGTGATGCGAACTCTGATGCTTCTAGGGTCGTGAAATAAATGGATCCACAAACATGTTTTCTAATCTCCCTTAGATACTTAATGAAATTGCTTCTGGATCTATTCTGGAGCCTGTTCCCACATCAGTTTGGGAAGGATTGGGTTGAGTGGGCTGATTTTGTTTTAAATCAGGTTCAGCAATGCTTCCCTCTAACTGGTTTGCTCCCTGCCCACCTTCCACACTATTAGATCCAGGACTTGGTTCACCTTCAGGAGCCTTACCGTTATCTACCATGGAGCTTTGAGTGAGCGAGAGGTCTTTTCTTATAGGACCAAGTTTGAACTCTTCTTCCTATGTATCATGCTCAATCAAGGAGTTAGTTTCATTAAACAGTACATGCACACTCTCCTCAACACATAAGGTTCTTTTGTTAAACACTTTGTATGCCTTACTGTATGAGGAGTACCCTAGGAATATGGCTTCATCACTTCTTGGGTCGAACTTTTCCAAGGATTCCTTCTCATTATTATGCACATAGCATTTGCAACCACATGCCCTCAAGTGCTTAATATTGGGTTTTCGTCCTTTGAAAAGTTCACAATGAGTCTTGTTCAGTATGGGTCTTATTATGCATCTATTAACAATATAACAAGACGTATTCAATGCGTCTGCCCAAAAGTTCCTAAGAAGACCACTAGCGACAAGCATAGTCCTAGTCATGTCCTCTAGAGTATGATTTTTCAGCTCTACCACCCTGTTTTGTTGGGGTATTCTGGGGGTAGAAAAGCTGTGATCAACACTATGTTTATTACAATAATCAATGAAGCTTGAGTTTTCAAATTCTTTCACATAGTCAGACCCAAGACTTACCAATGAGTGTCCTACGCTCTTTTTAATTTTCTTAAGGAGCACAAGAAACTTTTCAAATGATTCATCTTTCGATGCTAAAAATAGAGTCCAAGTGAAACAAGAATAATTATCAACAATAACAAACATATACCTCTTCCCACCTCTACTTGTGATCCTCATAGGACCACACAAATCAACATATAGTAGTTCAAGAGGTCGGGAAGTGCTAACATAGTTCTTTGACTTGAAAGAAGTCCTAACTTGTTTTCCTCTAGCACAAACATCGTACACCTTGTCATCATTGTACTTGATGGAAGGTAGTCCGACTATTAGGTCCTTAGAAATGAGTTTATTCAAAAGAGAGACACTTTCATGATGAAGCCTCTTGTACTAAAGCATCACATCGTCATCATGAGCACTTAAACAAGTCAAATGATTTTGGGAAAGTGAAAGAACACATGCTTTATATACATTGTTGTGTCGTTTCCCCATCAACACAACATCATCAGATTTGATATTGGTAATCAAGCATTGATCTAAAGAGAAACCAACGTGATTATCTCTGTCATATAATTGAGACACACTTAGCAAATTATGTAGTGAACTATCTACCAAGTATACATTATCAATAGAGTGAGAGAGTGATTGACCTATCTTACCTACACTGACAATTTTCCTAGATTTGCCGTTTCCAAATGCCACACTCCCTCCATCAAAGGCTGTAAGTAAGAGAAAGTTTGATTTGTGTCCTGTCATGTGCCTCGAGTAACCACTATCCAAGAACCATAGTTGATTGCCTCCTCTCACTTTAGCCTGCAAAACAGCTAAGTGTTAGTCTTAGAAACTCAGATCCACTTAGGTCCCATTTTCTTTGACATGAAGGTTAACTCATCTTTTCTAATCCAAATTTGTTTAATATGCAATGAGTTTCTCTCCACGGCCCTTTTTCTCAAAGGACAAGCATGGCCATAATGCCCAGTTTTTCCACAATCAAAACAAATTATATTTTCTAGAAGTTCAACATATTTTTTGTTTACTGGTCTAGTGACACGCCTATTCACCCATCCTAGTCCCTTTCTGTTTCTGCTATGGTGAGTGTTAATCCAATCAAGCGCTTCTGATGAACTGCTCTAGCGCCTATTCTAAGCGAGGTCAGATTGGGCCTTATGAGTCTTTTCAAGCAGCTGGCTGTTTTCACTCACCAAGGATTCTAGTCTAAGTTTTAGATTTAGAGACTCTCTTTTTAGCCTAGAGAGATCAATGTTTACACTTCCTCTCTTATGTTCATAAGGTCCTTAAGCGTGTCAAGGTCTTCACATAGGACAAGGGCCTTCTCTTTTGCCTTAAATTTCTCACATTTGAGGATTTCATTGACATGTTGAAGTTCTAGTTTGTTCAATTCAAGCATTCTAACATCCTTTTTCAATTCGAAGCAAACATCCTTGAGCATGCAATTTTCAGCAGTTGTTGTCTACATTCATCCATTACAGTAAATAATAACTTCACAACTTTAGCTTTGCTAAAACCACGTACCTTACCCTTGAATTGGGACAAGCTTTTGATCGATTCAAGGTCCGATTCAGACTCACTTCTAGCCATGAAAGCCACTGTAGCTTCTTCTTCTTCTTGAGAGCCCTCTTTCTCCGAAGTTTCACCCCAGGCTGCCATCATAGCCTTAGTGAAACGCTTTGTGGAGCTGCTTTGTTGCAGCCTGTTGTCATGGTTTCGGAACTGTTCTGACCTCTATTCTTCCTTCTGCATGGGGAATTCTTCACGATGCGATTCTATTTTCCACATGTGAAGCAACTAGAGAACTGATCACGATCACTGCTCCTTGGCTTGTTGGTACTCCCCTTCTTGAGGTTCCCTCCACCATTCTTAAAGAATTCATTGAGATTCCGGGTTATCACGGCCATTTCTTCTTCATCTGGATCTAAATCATCACTTTCCACAGCCTTTAGAGCAAAGCCTTGGTCTTTCCTTATTTCTTGCTTCACCTGAGAGCTTCTCCGCAATTCGTATGTTTGAAGGTTTCCAATGAGCTCTTCCAAGGAGATCTCATTCATCTTCTTTACTTCCTAGACGGCTGTAACTTTCGTTTCCCATGATTGAGGCAAAAACCATAGGATCTTCCTCACCAATTCTTCGGTGGTAAAGGATTTTCCCAATGATTTCAGCTCATTAGTGTTGTGGGTAAAACGAGTGTACATATCCATCACAGTCTCTTTGTCGCTCATTTCAAACATCTTATATTTTCTCATTAACAGTTCAATCCTAGACTATTTGACCTGGTTGGTTCCTTCGTGGGCTACGCGAAGGGCATTCTATATCTCCTTTGCGGACTCACACTCTAAAATACGAGTGTACTCGTCTGGTCCAAGGCCAAAGTACAACAGCTTCTTGGCCCTATCATTTTTCTTCATCTTTTTGAAATCATCCGCGTCGAACTCATTTGACTTCTTACGGCTGGTCTTGCCATCTTCCATGGTCTTCATTGGAATGTAAGGGCCATTCTCAATGATCATCCACCGCTCGAAGTCATCAGTCTCAATGTAATTCTCCATACGATTATTCCACCAATTGTAATGTTGTCCATCGAAGTATGGTGGTCGAGTCACATATTACCCTCTAAAATTCCTCATGGTGCACTCATGTTTTTAGGATCTCCCAAGGTGTTAACCTAGGTTTGAGAACTCTGCTCTGATACCACTTGTTATATTTAATTGCACAAGGACACCAGAGGGGGTGAATTATGTCTATCAACTTTTTCAATTGTTTCAGAACACTCGTGAAAGCTATTTGGACTGCGTGTTTGAACTGAAGCAGAAACAAGGCTAATTGAGAAAATAATAAAGGAGACACAATATTTTTACGTGGAAAATCACCACTTGCCCAACTGAGGTGTAAAAACTATGACCTACTTCTGTAGGATTTCAACACACTTTCATTAGACTGGCCGAACACGTTACAACTGTAACATACATGACTCAGTCACACACGAAACTTGGTCTACCCTGAGACCTTCATTACAAACACCATGTAACTTAGTCTACCCCGAGACCCTCATTACAACAACTACGTCCATTGTCTCCCAAGACTTGGACACTCTCTTATCTCACTGATGGAAAAGAGAAAAAGAAAAACACCTTACTTGAATGCTTCTAAACAAGCTAAATGTAAGGTAAAATACAAACCTTATCCCTATTATGCCAACGTTGAAGACTCGATTTAGCACTCGCTTTAAAGGTCTTCTCACAGAAAATTCAGACTCACAACAACACTTTTTAACCCTTGGAAAACCTTGAGAAAACCTTGAGGGGAGAGGCGGCTTAAATAGACATGACGCATGTGACGCAAGAGTAGGGGAAAGAGAATTCCACTCCCACTCAACAACTTAGCATCCAAGCTCCTAACAATCTCTCTACTTGATATTCTTCCCCTAATGGATAGGCTAAAATCTTTCAAAAATCTTTCAATATTATTTTTTTAAGAAAAGAAACCTTTTTAGACTCTACTAATAAAAATTTCTCAATATTTTTTTTAAAGGAAGAAATCTTTTTAGACTCAACTGACACAAGAAAAATTTATCCTCATTATTTCAAGAAATTCGATAGGCAAAAAATTATTTTAAAATCTTGAAATTCGTTTTTGTCTTTGACGTCAAAACACTGCAGACCTGACTTTTCAAAACTGTTCTGAGGCAGTGTTCTGAATTACTTAAAAACCTTTCAAAGCAAACGCTAAGTCAAGAGTCTTCTAATTGGCATATTAACAAGAATCTAAAAATAAAATCAATAGTAAGCCTAAGACTTTTGTTATCAGCTGGACTCCTTCACATGTATCGACTTTGATGCTCCACGCTCATTTAAACTGCTCCAAGTATTTTTCGAATCCTATCTCAACACACAACTCAAGCACAACATATTGACTAGTACATTTGGATTGTTATCATCAAAACCTTACACATTAATTGGGTCAACACATGGGAAAACCGTTTAAAATTTGGACATGGATATGAGGACTCGTAATTTTATTATGGAAGTTACAATTTCAAGTTAGTCTTATTAGAATACTTCAATAATTACAAGGTTGCCAACTTACCAAAAAGTTGAATATTAAAGATCCATTAAAATAATAATAAACGAAGAAAGAATAAAAAACAACATTTTCCTTATTTTTTTCACCCTTGCTGCTTTAGACTTTAGGTAAGGGTCCAACAAGGATCACATGTCCTATCCACAGAGTGTGATCAATGTGATCGACCCAAAGTTGAGAACAAGCGTCGCATACATAGAAACCGCTGAAGGTATGTGGAAAAATTTAAAGAGGCGATACGCTGTGGTCAACCCCCCAAAAATACATCAACTAAGGATAGAAGTTCCTAGCTACAAATAAGGAGAACTTATTGTTGTGGAATGCTTCTCAAAATTAATGGATGTTTGGAGTGAACTAAATAATTATGTCAAATTCCCTTACTGTAATTGTGGAAGTGTGAATGCAAAATTAATGACAAATTGGTTAAGATGACGGAGGAAGAAAAGAAACATCAATTTCTTATAAGACTGAATGCTAATCTCCATTTAAACATTAGAAGCTAGATTCTTGCCCTCGATCCTCTTCCCTCTATTGGCAAAATATTCAATATAGTACAATGGAAGAAAACCACAACCATCTTATGCTAGGAAGAGAGGATATGGACATGAAGAGACCAACTATTTTGAAGTCATTGGTTAGCTACTAGGATGCGGTACTCAAGGAAGAGGCCAAGGGCATAGAAGAGGAAGCTGTAGTAGACGTGCAACTAGAGGTGAGGACGAGGGTCGAACAGCAAAGCCACCTATTCTATAGTCGCCGCCAAGACAACCGAATAGGCAGTGGTGAGTCCAATGCAACCATAGCAAGATTCACATCTGAGCAAGTTCAGTGCCTCCATAGCCTCATTAAGACTCCTAAGAGTGGGTATGAAAAACTAATAGGTAATGGCAAGTGGATGTTTGACACGGTTTCATCTCATATGACTGGAACTTATGAACTCCTAAAACCTGTAACACAAACTAACCCAATTCTGATCGGGCTTCCTAGTGGTCGAACCACCTGTAGCAAAGAAGTGTGGGATGATTTAATTAAGTTCAAAAATTACTTTGAATCATGTCCCCTTTGTTCCAAATTTAACTGTCAACCTACTTTCGGTTGCACAGTTAAACAGAGAAAATAATTCTATTTTGACATTCAATGATTGTTTCTTTGTGATACAGGACTAGGCTCGAAGGAGTCTAATTGGAGTGGGTGAAGTTGTTGGAGGTTTCTTCCATCACAAGCGCACGTAGGAATTTAAAGTTCCAGCTAATGTAGTTGATATAAGAAGTTTGTGGCACAAGCCTCTCGGGCACCCATGTAGTCAAGTAATCAATGTTGCTTCTTCTACTTTAAGTATTGATGTTAGTTATGAGAATAAAATTAAGGAAGATGTGACATATGTTTTCAGGCCAAACAGACTTGTTAATTTTATGATAGTAATAATAATGCTAATGAACTGCTTGAGCTCGTACATTGTGATATATGGGATGCTTATAGAACTTCATCTCTTTGTGGTGCTTGTTATTTCCTAACCATTATTGGTGATGCAAATTAGGGCATTTAGGTTTGCTTAATGAGGGAAAAAGTAGAAACGAGTCAATTGCTACAAAACTTTATTATCATGGTGAAAAATCAATTTGGCAAGGATGTTAAAATTATCCATAGTGACAACAGATATGAGTTCAAGTCTCGGCCCATGAAAATATTTTACTTAAAAAAAGGAACTATTCATCAAACCATTTGTGCCGACACTCCTCAATAAGATGGATAGATCGAAGGGAAGCATTGGCATGTTTTAAATATAGCTTGAGCTCTTACGTTTCAAGCCTCACTTCTTATTGAATTTTGGGGAGAGTGTGTCCTCTCAGTCACTTATTTGATTAATAGGACACCAAGTAGAGTTGTAAATGGAAAAATGTCATATGAAAAATTGTTTGCCAAAGCTCCTTCTATTGATCATGAAAAAGTGTTTGGATGTTTGTGTTGTGCCCAAGTTAGAGCTTAAACAAAAGATAAATTTTCCCATCGAAGGAGGAAATGTATTTTGTTGGATATCCCTATGGTGAAAAGGGATGGAAGGTATATGATTTGCATAATAAGGAGATATTTGTTTGTAGATAAGTCATCTTTGTTAAACATAATTTTCCCTTCTCTTCTTCTCCATGTAATAACGCATCAAGGGGGAGTGAGCATACTCATATAGTTGATGTTTTAGATGAGTTGTATGATCTGGATCCAAGCTACAAGTTACAAAATTCTGAAAACAAAATGAAAGATTTATCCAACAATGAGGTCTAGGCAGAACCTATAGACAGGGGTAGTGTTCTAGGTAAAGGGATTGAAGACCACACTCCAAACAAAGGGGCACCTAATGGTTCACCAATTGGGCTAGAGCCATGCAACGTGTCTCAGGGGCCAGCTTCTTTGATTCCTCCGAGGAAGCCCAGACGTAGTGATCATCCTTGGAAGCGCCTAAATCAATTGCGCAATTATGTATGCAACAATGTGGCTCCTGAAGAACCCCTCTTCTTGCACCACTCTTCAGCAGACTTCCTTAGGTATGCGATATCCTATTCTTAATTATGTCACATGTGAAAAATTCTCTGAGTCCCATAAACAATTTTTTTTTAGCTATCATTGCCAAAATCATTTAGCCCAGGTATTACACAAAGGCAGCTAGAGATCCATTATGGAGGCAAGCCGTGTTAGATGAGATAAAGGTACTTAAAGAAAATAAAACATGGGTACTTGAAGATCTACCTCCCTGGAAGAAACCCATCAGTTGTAAGTGGGTATAGAAGGTCAAGTATAAGTTTGATGGATCTATTAAGAGGTAAAAGGGTCGTTTGGTCAGTCGAGGAGATCATTAGGTTGAAGGGTTCGATTATAATAAAACTTTTACCCTAGCAGCAAAAATGGCCATCGTTCATTGTTTCTTATTTGTTGTTGCTACACGAAACTAGAGTTTTATCAGCTTGATGTCAGTAATGTCTTCCTTCGTGGTGACTTAGATGAACAAGTGCATATGATACCTCCTCCTGGTTTCTCGGTAGGTAATCCTTATAAAGTCTGCAGGGTTCAAAAATCCCTTTATGGGCTTAAATAGGCAACACATCAATGGTTTACAAAATTATCTTCAACATTGAGTGCCTACGGTTTTGTCCGATCTTATGCCGATTATTCATTTTTTACTTATCGAAAGGGCAGCATTTTCTTAACTCTCTTAGTCTATGTTGATGACATTATCTTATCATGAAATGATTCCCAAGCATATCAAGCTTTTAAGACCTATATGAATGATTGTTTTTGGATTAAAGACTTTGGTCCTTTAAAGTATTTTTCAGGGATCGAAGTTACTCGTGGACCAAAGGGGCTATTCCCAAGTTAGCACAAATAAACCTTTGAAATCATCAATGAATGTGGCTTGTTGGGCTCAAAGCCCATTGATTTGGCTTAGAAGAAAATCAAAAGTTGGCCTTAGCAAATGGACAACTCTTAGATGATCCCAATCATTATCATTGTCTTATTAGGCATCTTCTCTATTTAACCATCACTCACCCTAAGCCAAATTATGCAGTACATATTCTATCACAGTTTATTCATATTCCCCAAGTTGAACATTTTAATGTTCTTCGTCGAGTCATGCGTTACCTTATGGGAATCCTGGATTTGGTATTCTTCTTCGATTATATAGCACTCCTCATGGTAGAGCATTATGTGATTCAGACTAGGGAGCTTGTCCTCTCCCTAGGGGGGTCTTTGACAAGCTATTTCATTACTATTGGTGGTCTCCTATATCCTGGAAGACAAAAAAAGTAAACTACTGTCTCTCGGTGCTCCGCTGAGGCCGAGTGTCGTGCCATGGCTGCTGTAACAAGTACGCTTGTCTGGCTGAAGACTTTTCTGGCCTCTTTGGGAGTCTTTTTATCCCAACCAATTTGGTTGTTTTATGATAGTCAAGCGACCATTCATATTGCCAAAAACACTATTTTTCATAATAGAACTAAGTATATTGAGATTGACTGCCATTTTATGCATGAAAAACTCTATTATGGTTTATTTCACCTGTTTCATACTAGCTCCAAATAGAAACTTGCAGATTTTTTACTAGAGCTTTAGGGCAGCCACGATTTTATGTTTTGCATGACAAGTTGGGCATGATTGATCCTCATTCACCAACTTGAGGGAGAAAATTGAGATATAACTATGTTTAGCAATGATATCGTCATAATTAGGACACATTATTAGCTTTCTAATTTATGTCAAAGTTGTATTTGCTAATTTGAGTCACTATAGGACAGCTTGACAAGTAAGCTAGGGTTTAGCCATGTATATATTTGTTGTAATTTTTTATGAAACGGCCAGGAACATGAGTTCTCAATTGACAATTCTCATTGAAATTCTTTAGTTATAGACATGATCTATACTTAGATTTAGCACTTCACTTGCTTATTATCTTTTGTTTCTTGGTTTTTCAAGAGATAAACGCGGATCCTAAAAAGGCACAATACCCTATTAAAGACTGTATACTAAAAATGGATCTTCCTCAGTTAGCATTAGAACCCATGAGTTTTAATTGAGATTGAACAGGATAAAACATACCCTTATTAATAGAACCTTTGAGATATCTTAGCTCATGACAGGCAACATCAAGATGAGTTGCCTTTGCTGAGCCAGAAATTGACTAAGATGTCCAAGAGCATATGAAATATCTGGTCATGTGATATTCAAGTATTGTGATCTATCAATGATTCTTCTGCAGTTCAGGATTAGATAGAATAGGTCCTCGTCTATAGAAAAGTGCAAAGTAGTTGGTAAAGGTGAAGGGGTTGGCTTGCAAGCAGTGAGCCCACAATCTATCAAAATATCCAGAACATACTTTCTTTGGTACAAGGTAGTACCCATTGATGACCTTGCAATTTCAATTCCCAAGAAGCATCTAGCTTGACCTGAATATTTTATAGTAAACTTGCTATGTAGCCGTGCTTTAGCTTACTGAATACTATCTTCACTTGCGCCTGTGAGCAATCCATCATCAACATAAACTAAAGCAGCTAAGAAAACACCATTTTTGATTCAGTAAAAGGGAATAATCTTGCTTTGACTATACAACGCCTAAAGTGACCAGAAACCTAGTAATTCAACATTCCACTGTCTTGATGCTTGCTTCATGCCATAAAGAGACCTTTAGTTTACAGACCTACCCTAAAGGCACCTTGAATAGCTTAAAGGTGGCTGTTTATGTACTTATTTATCTAGAAACCCATATAAGAAGGCATTATTAATGTCCAATTGATGATGAAGATACCCTCTGGTAGTAGCAATGGCAATGAGAACTCTAACTGTTAAGAAGCTCAGCTATAGGTGAGAAGGTATGGTTATAATCTTTTCCTTTGACTTGCTCAAAACCCCTTACTACAAACCTTACTTTAAATCTCTTAATATTACCATTAAGCTTGAACTTAATTTTATAAGCCCATTTGGAGCCTATTGCTTTCTTCCAAGGTAGAAGATCACTAATTTCCCAAGTATCATTTGCTTCTAGAGCTGCTATTTCTTTTTCCATTGCTTCCATGCATCTTGGATCATCTATTGCTTGATAAACAGATGATGGTTCATGAATAAACATAACATTAAACAAGGAGGGAGAACTATTTGGATTAAATAAGGGTTATTCAAACGCAGATGTGCTTGTTGATGAAGATGTGATGAAGCTGCAAACAAAATCTTGTAACCACGAAGGAGTCTTAAGAGGCCTAGAAGACTTCCTTTGTTGTGGCCGAGATTGATGAAAAGTGCCATTTAAGACAATATTCTTAGTGATATGTTGATCATGAGCATCAAAACTGTAAGATTGAACTGGACCTTGTGAATGAGATGATTGTAGATCATGAGAAATAAGTAGAGGGCATTCTTCATCATCATGCAAAACAGATGTTCTAGGTGAAGAGCATAGAGTTTTAGACATATATGAGACGGAGTTTGAATTCTAAAAAGGAAAAGATATTTCATCAAACTGAGCATTTCTACTGATTAGAACTTTATGATTAACAAAATCATAACATTTATAAGCTTTTTGTTCAGCAGGGTATCCAAGAAAAACACACTAAACAACTCTTTGGAGCAAATCTGTCTTTTTGAGCAGAAGAACAAAGAACAAAAGATTGGCAGCCAATAACTCAAGTTCTAAATATGTACTAGCTGTAAGAATATAATCATCCCAATATGTTTCTAGGCAAATTGGCTTGTATTTGAAGAGCTCTAACAGTTTCGACTAAATGCCTGTGTTTTCTCTTTATTCTTTCATTCTGTTGCAGAGTTCTAGGGGCACTCTTTTAGTGAATAATACCATTTTTATCAAAGAAAGCTTTGCAAATACTCTATATAAATTTAGTCTCATTATCTAAGTGTAGAGACTTGAAGGACATATGAAAATGATTTTTCACACAGGCTGGAAAATTCTATATAATAGCATGGACCTGAAACTGACTTTGTAAAAGATGTGTCCAAGCACATCTAGAATTGTCATATAAAATTGTAAGGAAGTAATGGGCTCCTGATATATCAAGTTGCCTGTAGGGCCTCCATAAATCGAAATTAACAAGCTCGAAAGGAATATAAGCTTTTGATGTACTAATCGAAAAGGGTAGCTTGCGGAACTTGGCCATTGTACAAACACCACATTAAACTTAGTACTAGAAGGATATGAGACTTTGTCAATATGAATCATCTTCAGCGTTGATGTGTGACCAGGTTGAACATGTAAGAGAGAAATGTTCTCTGCACTCTTATTTGCATCATGATTAGTAGTCATGACATCAGAATTATTTGAGTGCTTCATCTTAGAATAACTTCATTGTAGAGTGGAAGTATGCATCCTATAAAAGACAAACTTGCTATTTCCCTCAACAACCTAGTCTAGTAATGGGGTCCTAAAAATGACATATAGCAGTATTCAAATTAGCAACAAAGCCAGTGGTCTCAGGAAACGTAGTGACAGATAGCAAATTGTGCTTAAGGTCTGGAACATATAGCACATTCTCAAGAAGAATTTCTCAACTGAGCTGAATGTTACCCCCTTGTGTGACGTGCTTGACACTACCATCAGGCAATCAAATAACAATAGGCTATGACAAAGTGTATGTGTCTTAGAATAAATTAAGACTCCTAGTCATGTGATCAGAGAGGCTACAGTATCTATTATCCATGTTTTCCTGTTGAATTTGCATAGAAGAACAAATTGAATTGGTGACATAAGAATGAGAAGAAGAATTACCAACAATATTGAGCTGATTCCTATTGACAGCAGAATTGACAGAACCTTCAATGACAGTCTTTCCCTCAAGTATCTTCTCGGCCTCCTGACACACAGTGGTTATGAGAGCATTATCAACCTTGTTTTGCTGAACTATAATAGGTTGATGTCCAAGATCCAAAGGACTAACATCTTGTAACTTGTCAAAGTCAAATTCAGTAGATGCCTGGGTAGGGAATCTTCAAGAATTTTTACTTTAATCTCACTTAAACCAATCAGGAAACCTATGAAATTTAAAACAAATTGACCAACCGAAACAAACACAATCCCGACCAAACATGACTAAATCCAAAATAGATCAGGAATAATCAAATAATCGGATGATCGAATAAGATCAAATCAGATCAAGAATTCGCAGTATCTACTTTGAATTCTTCAAGATTTAGGCTAGATTAATCGGTGATTCGAGTCGCCTAATCAAAAAAAAAAATAAATCAAAAATTAATGTGAGGATCGACCAGCTGATGATGCAAATCGGTAGATTGAAAATAAACAGAGAAGAATTTGTGCAAAGATTTTACATGCCCGCTCTCTGATACTACGAAGAACAAGGCCTAAGACAATCTAGATAGAGAAAGTAGTGACAGAATGAGCAATTTTATTAATATCCCAAAAACATTATAACGAGAATACATATCTAGGGGGTATATATAGACCACAATTCCTAGGAGCCTTTTCTGCTTTATTTCAAACTTATTTGCAATGACAATATCTGACTTCTAGTCTCTACATTAAGTAATGTCGGCTGAATCCCAAAAAACGAGGTTTACAAAACCTCAAGGGGTACATTTTGCTTGTTTGTGGCAGTTTGACTACTCAGTCACCACAGATCACAGTAAATAAAATTTTCAGAAGAGAAAGGGGTAGTTCTGTTTAATAAAGCACAATTATAGGTTTGGTATTGAGCACTGCTTCAACTAAGCTTGAAGAGCAAACTTGTGATCTTACAAAATTGCTTTTGAAATTCAGGAGTGAAATACTGGTTCTCCATACAGTGCAACTGAAGAAGCACTACAACAATTTGACAAGATGTCGGAAGAAGGAAGATGGGTGAGTTATTCAAATTGAACCAGAGAGGATGGATGCAGAGAGAATTTTTTACAGTGACAAGATCGAGTAATTCAAGGTTGTACATCATCAATAAAGTGAACAATAAGTGAAAGAGGTTGAAAATGCTCATACTATCAAAACACTCCCATGGAAAAATGAACGGAATAACTCTAATGCACTTATAAGGTCATCATCATAACTCATGGTGCATGCTCAGTTGTCAGAAAAGTTATAAAATGGAAGTTGTAGGGACTGTAGTAGAACTTTCTTTTGGCATATTGCGCTTTATCTGCATTTTCCTTATTCCAATGAAGGCATAAAAGCATCTGATAAACAAATTCGACTGCGATGCTCTTCGACTTTCACACTCCATGTGTCCTTTTTTTGTTTTTCTAGAGCGCTCATTTACGAAAATTTTAGTACTACCTTGAGTTGTAAAATCCCCCCGAATGTAATCTCGAGGATTATAATCTTAATCATGTACTATACCTATTTAACTAGTTTAATTGAGTGAGTTAGGTTCTGATCGAAAATCTCGCACAAAAAAAGTACATATTTAATATGTTTATTTAAATGGATTAAACAGGTTTCCCATTTACCAATTTGTTATTTACCTGTTTACCATTTTATTAGATAATTAAGAACATAATGTCCAAAATAAATATGAAAATGTGAATTATGAAGAATCTAGTGAGCTTTATACAGCAGTTGCTTAATGTGGCATGTAAAGTTAATTTTTAACGCTATGTAATTATGTATTAGTCGAAAATAATAAACAAATAAATGAGTAACTAGGTAACTGAACTCAACTTATTTATCTTAAACGGATTAAATGCTTTAGAATCAGGTGAAGTCGCTTAAAAATTAAATGGGTATATATAGATCAAGATTTTTTTTAACCCTTTTCAAGTCAAAAAATTTTCAACTCATTTAAATTCAACACGAATACGAATCCGATGTGACCCCACCTATTTCATAACTTTAACTAATATCCACTACTACATCTTGTACCCTAATGTGAAATGACCCAGTAACAATGTACAGTCTTTGTATAATAAATGCTAGAATGGGTGGAGTGCTCACAATTGAGGAAATAAGAAACTCTTGATTTCTGTGCACTCCCGCCCAAAATGCACCTCTTAAGTATTTTAAATTTTAACTTCCTTGAAAGCCGCCCACACCTACCCATGTCTGCAACTACCCACTTCCTAAACCTGTGTTGAAATTTTTTTTTAAAAAAAAAAACTCAGAATCCCATGTTTATAGGATCCCACGAACACTATAACTCCTCGGCTTCCCCCCACAACTGCAACAACCATCGTCCCCTAAATTGTAGCTCACATATTTGAGTGGGATGCAACCACCTTTGATTTTAAACAAAACAACCGAGATTAATCACCCTTTATTTCCAAAATCTCCCAAATTAAATTTAAAGTCCTGATAATACATCAACCAAATTCAATTTACAGTCCTGATTAGACATCAATTCCTTCTAGGGAGTCCACCTCTGAACATTTACAAATTAAATATGAGATACACCATTAACTTCACACCTTATCCCCTGACATCACCAATCCTTGCAGGTCCATACACAGCAATACTTGAAGATCCCTGTCACCTAAAACTCTAGGTTTTAATGTCAATATGGTAAATGTGTTATGAACTGCAAAATTATTGTGGTTGAAGAATCACTAATTGCCATAATCGTTTCTGTGCAGAATTAAAATCCACCTTATTATCACGCAGGTATTGATTCGAATATGTCGAAGTTTATAAATTGCAAGATTGTTATGGTTCAAGAATCAGCACTTGTGGCTATCAGGACTAATAGTGGCTACTATTCTACAGCAGATTTGAACGCATACTTATTACTCACAAGTTTCCAACGCCCATTTTGAGGTACTAACTTCTTACCACGTACCTTTTTAAAGAAGACATTTCCTGCCATTACATTAATAAAATTGTAGTTTTTGATTGTAAACACACATCTTTTAGTCATGCCTGGTGGCAATTTATATGTCAGTTAGGAACATTTCTGATAAGTTCACCAGGATATGCTTTTTACTTAAACTAACTAGAAGACATACACCTATGTTTTCCTTTTGTTCCAGCATAACTATGTTTTTTTAGGTTGGAATCTAATAAATTTAATACAAGAAAATTAATGACAAAATTTTCTTTTTCTTTTAAAGCATACAAAGCGCATAACTAAATTTACATCATTTAAAAGTTATGATTATACAAGCTCATGACTAAGTTTACATCATTTGCAACTTAAAATTACATTAGGATTTGTTAAGGTTTCAAATATAATGACCCAAATCTAATCTATTCAACACATGAGAAAAAATGCAAGGATAACTAAAATTGCCAAGTTATGACATACCCATATATTTTTTTTTAGGTTTCTACTTAACTATGCTTTTCAGATTGGCTTCTGATGTACTTAACACAAGAAAATTACTGATAGGAATTTTTTTCCTTTTAAAGCATAAAAAGCTCCTCATTAAATTTAACGCATTTAAATCTTACAATTATATCAAGATTTTTTCATGTTTCAAATAAAATGACCCAAATACAATCTATATAACACACAAGATAAAATGACAGAGTAATCAAAATTGCCATGTTATGACAAACACCTATTTTTTCTTTATGTTCCAGCCTAACTATGTTTTTTAGGTTTGAATCTAATGTACACAGCACAAGCAAAGCAATGACAGATTTTTTTTCCCTTTTATTGCATAAAAGCTCAAATTTTTATTTAAATCATTTACATCTTACAATTATATACCATTTTTTTCACATTTCAGATAAAGATTACCCAAATCTAATCCACATGACACACGAGAAATAAGATGAACAAATCCATAACTTTGTTTAGATCATAAGATTACACACAAGACAAGTATAACACACGACACAGAAGATGTATTATAGAATGACAGAATTTTATGTTTCTTTTAAAGCATACAAAGCTCAGAACTAAATTTACATCATTTAAAAGTTATAATTATATAAGCTCACAACCAAATTTACATCATTTGCAACTTAAAATTACATTAAGATTTGTTAACGTTTCAAATATAATGACCCAAATCTAATCTATTTAACGCATGAGAAAAAATGTAAGAGTAATTAAAATTGCCAAGTTATGACATACCCCTAT
>NCQV01049943.1:0-22998 GCA_002740545.1 Lophocereus schottii
CACACACACACACATATATATGTATATATACATATATATATATACACACACACATATATATATGTGTGTGTATATATATATATGTTTGTATATATGTTAAGTGACAATTAAGGTTTTATAAAATATTTAGATATTTATGCTCATATGCCTCTATTGCGCCCCCTTAATCCAGATGGGGGGATCCACATATACATTGGATGTAGAAACAGAACATGATTTACAGGAAGTGCTTTATTAAAAATATCTGCTAGCTGAAGTTAAGTAGGAATATAAGTAACAACTACATCACCATAGGACACTCTTTCCCGCAGGAAGTGATTATTCACTTTTATATGCTTGCTGCGCTCATGAAGAACATGATTGGCAATGATGTAAGTGGCTGAAGTATTATCACAAAGAACCTTGACAGGATGACGAAGGGAAATTCCTAAATCAACCAGGATGTAGCAAATCTACGCAGCTTGAGTAACAATGTAGGCAATAACCCGGTAATCAGCTTCGGTAGAGGATTTGGACACGGTCGTCTGCTTCTTGGAGCGCCATGCGATCAAGTTAGGACCCAGGAATACAACATTTCCAGTTGTGGAGCGAGAACTATTCGGACAATCGGCTAAATCTACATCAGAATAAGCAAGCACCACCAAAAGATTCTTCAGTTTGCGAAGAGTAAGACCATGATTGGCAGTACCTTGCAATTAAAGAAAAATATGTTGCACCATAGAGAGATGAGTAGTACGGGAAGCATGCATAAACTGAGAAACAAGATTCACTGTATAAAATATATCAGGTCTAGTAATAGTCAAGTGTTGCAATGCCCTAATCATACTTTTATACATCGTAGGATGTGAAAGTAATTCCCCATCAGTTAGTGATAACATAGTCTGGGAAGGAAGTGGTGTACGAATGTGTTTATGGTGACGAAGGTTAAACTTGGTAAGAAGATCATGAATATATTTCAATTGGGACAAGAAAAGCATATCAGGGGTTCGCACAATGTGGACACCAGGAAGTAATGAAGGTCCTCAAGGTCCTCCATAGGAAATTGAATCGAAAGAAGGTACATAATGTGGTGCATGAAGGAGGGGGAACTGCCAGTGAAAATGATGTCATCCGCATAAACAGCAAAATGAACATGGTAATGGGTGTTTGCACAATATGGGAGCAAGAGGTACAGTGATAAAACTTGTAATGTTGACATTATTTCGAATAGAAGGAAACAGAGAAAGAGCAGCCGAAAAAGGAGCTAAGGAGGGGCTTGGTCCACCAAATTGTAAATGTTACAACTGGACAAAATCTAGTTAAGCGCATGCGGGTGTTGGCCACTAGAGGAGCCAGTTACAGCAACAGAGAACAGGAAGGACGCCAGGAAGACTAGTAGTGCAAGGTAGAATGGGCCATACAATGGTAGGCCTTGCAGCAGAGAAACTGGTCGAACGATGGGCGAGTCTGGGTTTACGCAGGCTGTGGGATGAATGAACTTAGGGGCTAATGCAGTGGGTAATCTAAAGGGTTGGGGCTGCGAGGGCATGGGCAGTGGTTCGTATGGCTGTTACCAGTGAGGTCTTGAGGGCGCCATGGCTACGAAGGAGATAGAGGTTGTCTGAAGTCCGAAGCAAGAATGTGGCGGAATTGGGACATGGTGACACCATGGATTCCGGCGAGAAGAGTTTGGCTAGGCGAGAGTTTGTGCGAAGGAGAAAGCATGGTGAGGAAGGAAGCCATTAGTTTTGCCGTAGGATTCTCGCAGTTCCGATACCATGTGAGAATAGTTTGAGTAATGGTTGGCTCAACCACAACTGGGGAGCCAGGGTCTTTATATATATTAAGTGACAATTAGGGTTTAACAAAATATTTGCACATTTGTGCTCATATACCTCCAGTAATATATCGTAAATTTAACAGAAGGTGTCTTTTATTGATTCAGAGTTACTGCCCCCTCAGGTATAAACACACACATCTAATGTACTTTCGCTCACTTTATTTGCAATTGAGGGTGTTGTTTTCACTGTTTTAGTGGCCTCTCAACTGTTTGTACATGTTGTTGTTGTCTTGGACGTAGCCCTTACATTTTTTTTGCATGGTAAATTTATTTTTCTGCTTGCTCTGAGTGTTGTTTTTGCTCACCATCACTACTATTTTGCCAGTTGTTATCGTGGTTTTCCTATACTATGGCTATTATTCCTGCGTGTGTTTTATGCTCTTATAGTTGTAGCTGTGATGCTGCTACAGTTGTTGCTACGGCATGCTATTTTAATTTTTATAACATCCAGTATTATGCTTCAACTTACTTAGCAACTCATTAGCCCAGTAGACCCCATTGTTAGAAAAAGGGATGGGGAGTTAATCTAACAGAATTTAATCAAATTCTACATAGTCCTGCCTTTCTCGGGATTCAAAATATGTTTTTCACATCTTGAAATTAACTAAAATTGCTTGGACCTTGGTGTGCGATCGACACATGATAATGTAATTGAGTTTTGTTCCAGCTCTTCTTGATAGTGATCAAATTTAAATGTGCAATGGTTAACTGAAAGTGATATGATATCAATGGATTTTCGAAGAAATCCCTAGGAAATTTTACATGATATACGTTGTTTCCTTTTTAACGTTGCATCAAATATGATGGGTGAAAGGAGTTGAACTCCTAATTTAAATGAACGATTTTCCTTGTAGGAATTTATTAAATGAATTGATAGCAGGTTAAAATTGTTGTTTTCTACGCTTTACGTAAGAGCTAGGATGCATTTACTACATAAGGAGTGATGATGTAATCCGGCTTAGAAGCTAATGATGGCCCGTACGTGTGGATGATATTATATGTGTATTTGTTGTCCAATCGAGGACAATCCTAGTCCCTAGAAACGTTGCTCACCTCCTAGGAGATGATATCCGAAAGTGTAGACTAAATGCTCAAATACTATTGTACTGAGGGTCAAACTTTTATAATGACGGTCACGTACTTAGTGCTAGTCGGTTGGCCAAAATAAGATTGAAAAGTTAAAACGCACATTTAAAGTGTAATTCATAGTTCTGGGCTTTTAAATGTGTCAATTTTAAGCATTATATATCTACTTGCTCGAGGCGTCTAAAATGAAAGTTGGAACTTGAGAGGAGATTAAAACTTATTCTCTTTGTACATGTTAGCCTTCGTTCGAGCTATTTAAGCCATTATGAGTTCAAAAGTACTTTAATTGTTAATTGAGTTGTTGCTAGGGACTGCAATATGCTTACTTAAGTAGACTCTCATGGATTGAATTGATATTTATGATTTTTAGTCTATAATGTGTCTACTGATGACATTGAATGCGCATAGTATGTCTAAAAATATACTTTCCTGTTTTGGGAGGTGAGAATTCCCCATTGAGCATTGGTTTGCTCACCCCTTATATCTTTTCCCATACAGGGTTAGGTGGGCTACAAGCAGAAGCTTCTTGAAGTACATAACCTGACATTTGATTGGCCTTGGTATTTTTTCACGTTATGATTAGTTAAATTGTGTACTCAGATACTAGCAAAGTTCTCTTATAGTTCCTATGTATATAGCATCATGGAAAATATATTCAATGTGTAAATTTTATAGTTAATTAAGTTGTAATTTTATAGCATTTGGAATGCTTTGTATGGCGAGGGGCCAATTAGCTACCTTCTGTTAGGACAATGTATAACAGATTTCTTTTGTAAATGATGTGGACCTATTTTGGCTATAATACAGATGTCCCTAAGGCCACACATTCGGAGAACCAATGTGTTGACTTCCTTAAAACCCCCTTAACTTGATTTTGAGTGAAAAGCATATTTCAAACTTCATAGATATTTATCAATATGTAATTCTAGATTATATGATGGTTACTTGTACTATCATGAAATTTCAAAACTTAAAATGCTGATTATAGGTATTAAATATCGTGGTTGATCACATCATGGTTGATTCGACTTTATTAGGGATCCTCATGTGGCAAATATTTGACTTTCAAGATTTAAATCTTTTTCAAATGCTTGATATTTGCCTTAATCATAGAAAGGATTGCAAATCATCTCAAAGTGATCCTCAACCAGCCAAATAAGCAAAGTGGCCATTGCGTATAATATCAAAATCAGCCAAAAATAGCTCCTGATCGTTGCTAGCTGAGATTATGAGATCTTCAAGGATCCTAAACTGCTGTTCAAGGCCTTGAACTGAAGCTGATTTTAAGGATGAGTCCAATGGCTAGTTTGCAAGGTTCCTCTAAGACTTTGTTATAAATATAGAAGTTATTTGAGAGTTGAAGGCAACAACAAGAGCAAGCACTCATTGGTATACACATTACTTAAGCACTTATTGGCATACTTTGAGCTTAAATTTGCTTTATATTTATTCAAGTTGTATTGTTCAAGTTGTAAGTAGGGTGAGATTATAGAGTTGAAGGGTCAACTCTACCAAACCTAGTTGAAGAGTTCAACTTGTGACTTAGAACTTAGAGTAAGGTGTACTTTAGAGTTATAGTTATCCCTCAGAATAAAATTGGGTTAATCTTAGAGTTAGCAAACTCTAGGCAGGGACTAAGACTGGTTGAGGCTAATCTCGTTAAAACGTGCTTGTGTTTTGTCCACGTTTATCTTTTCATTATTTATTCGGATTAATTTATGATATTGATCATCATCCTATTCAACCCCTCTAGGGTGATTTAGTACTTTTGAACTTTCAATTGATATTAGAGCCATACCCACTATACGTTGGCTTTACCGTCAAGTGGGTAATGATCATGGCTGCTACTGGAGAAGATGACTATGATCAAGGTCACTCTACTACTAGACCACCTTTATTTAAAGGCACTAACTTTTGGTACTGGAAAAATTTGATGCGGATGTTCATCAAGACTGAAGATTATGAATTATGAAACATCATAACTGAAGGTCCATACGTTACAATGACTACGATCGGTGGAAAGACTATTATGAAAAATAAAGATCAATACACCCAAGAAGGCTTTACAAGGCTTTCAAAGAATTGTAAGGTTATGCATATTTTATATTATGGATTAGATGTTAATGAGTACAATCATATTTGTGAATGTGAATCAGTTAAAGAAATTTAGGACAAGCTGGTGGTAACATATGAAGGGATGAGTCAAGTGAGAGAAACAAAAATCAATATGTTCATCCATGAATATGAGTTATTGAAGATGCAACCTGACGAAACTATCAAGGAGATGTTCACAAGATTCACCGACATAACCAACAACCTCAAATCGCTTGGCAAGACCTATACGAATGAGGAAATGGGTAGAAAAATCCTTCGATGCCTTCCCAAAAACAAATGGGATCCCAAGGTCACAGCAATTGAAGAAGCTCAAAACCTCGAGACACTAGCTTGGATGATCTACTCGAGAAACCTGTAACACATGAAATTCATCTTAAAGAAGATGAATAAGAAAAAGAGGCTCAACCAAAGAAGGGAGTTGCCTTCAAAACTGTTAGTGATGAGCACTACTCTTCAGAAGATGAATCTAGTGAAGAAGATGAAGACTCTATGGCAATGATCGCAAGAGCACTAAAAAAGATTTTCAAGGCAAAAAAGTTCGATCCCAAGAAGTTCTACAAAAAGGATTCACCTCAAAGAAGAATGATGAATCTTCTAAAGGTAATAAACTCTCTAACAATAAAAATGAATCTCATCTTGGTGCTTATTTCGATTGTGGCTTGCCAGGGCATGTGATGAAAGATTGTCCCATTATACAAAAGAGAGTTGAAAAACGCAAACAAAAGGCCAAGAAAAAATTCAAGAAAGCTATGAATGTTGCATGCAGTGATAGTGAGCGATAGTGACGATGAAGAAGAACAAGCGGCAAACATATGCCTCATGGCAAACAAAGAAAATGTCCAAGAGGACGAAACCGAGTATGAAAGCTCATATGAGGTAGATTGCTCTGACTTTCTTGAATATTCTAAAGATGATTTAGCCCATACCTAATTAATTACATACGATGTGCGCAAGAGTACTTATCCAAGACAAAGTCCTTAAAAGAAAACAATTCGTGATTTGCTTTTTGAAAAAAACGTTTTACAAAAATCAGATAACAAAAGTCACTCAAGGATTGAAACTCTTGAAAATGAAAAGAAAGAGCTTCAAGCCAAATATGAAGGACTTGAAAAAATTGTGTTAAAATTTTCTGAAGGGCAAGATAACTTAGAAAAATGATTAGGTTCCCAAAGGCTATTCCTCAACGAAGAAGGTATTAGATATAACCCTTTCAACAAAAAGAAAACTTACAAAAATGTCTTTGTTTATGAGACATCCAAAGTTAAACCTCACACCATATGTAATTATTGCTTAAGGAAGGGTCATATTTCCTACTCATGTCCTCTTAGAAAGCCAAACACCAAAATTATGCAAGTTTGGGTACCAAAAGGAACAAGACCACAAAAGATGGTCACAAACTACATTGGACCCAAATTCGATGTCAAGGTTAGAAAGTTTGATCTCTTGTTTTGTAGGTATGCTTGAAAGCCGGTGATGAAGTTTGTTATCTTAATAGCATATGCTTAAGGCACATAAGTGGAAACAATCTCTCTTTTTCAAAATCAAGAGAAAGAAACATGAAAATGTCACCTTCGGCAAAATTGGTAAGATCGGTAAAGATCCTTCTAAATCCTTAGACAAATATATCTTTTTAAAGGATTAACATTTAATCTCTTGAGCATATCCCAACTATGTGACAAAGGTAATAATGTTATCTTCAACTCTTCTTATTGTGTTGTACAAAACGTACATGACAACAATACTATTCTATATGGTCCTAGAATAGATAACGTCTATGCCATTAACTTGAATAGCATCTCTCCCAATAAACTGTCATGCTTTAAAGCCTCTTTTGATGATACTTGGTTGTGGCATCATAGACTAGGTCATGCTAACATGCACACCATAGAAAAGCTATTGAAGCTAGACTTAGTACATGGCTTACCCTAATCTAAGTTTAAAAAAGATCGCATTTGTGATGCTTGTGTAAAAGGAAAGCAAGTTCATAGTTCCTTTAAGCCCAAAAAATGCATTAGTACATCTCGTCCATTAGAATGGCTTCATATGGATTTGTATGGTCCAATACCTGTTCGTAGTCTTAGAGGTAGTTCTTATATATTTGTTATTATGGATGATTATTCCCACTTTACTTGGGTTTCTTTCTTAAAAGAGAAAAATGAAGCATTTTATGAGTTTTCAAAACTTTGTAAACAATTACAAATTTACAAGAATTTACCTGTTGTCTCTGTTCGTAGTGATTATGGTAGGAAATTTGATCAAAAAGAATTTATTGCATCTCGCAATAACCTTGGTATTTCATATAATTTTTCAGCGCCCAGGACACCTCAACAATATGGTATGGTTGACCAAAAAAATCGCACCTTAAAGGATATGGCTATAACTATACCTTTTGAAAGTAGCTGGCCAACATCTTTTTGGGCTGAAGCGGTCAACACTGCTAACTATATTTTGGATCGTTGCTTAGTCCGCCCTATTCTATGAACTTTCCAAAGGTCGACAGCCAAATATTTCCTATTTTCGTGCATTTGGATGCAAATGTTTCATTCACAACAATGGAAAAGAAAGGCTAGGCAAGTTTAATACTAGAAGGGATGAAAGTATTCTTGTTGGTTATTCCATGAATAGTAAAGCCTATCTTGTTTATAACAAGCGTACCAAAATAATTAAAGAAAGCATGCACATTATCTTTGATGAATCTAATGCTGGTAGGCTAAGATCTTCCTCATTCCAGGAGTTAAAACTGAGTAGATATAATGATGATGAGGAAGAAGATGATGTAAGAGCCAAGACAAATAAGGAGCATGAAGAGCCACCTAAAGAGCCAAACATTGAAAACAATATGCCTCCTACAAGTGAAGAGCACAATGTCGTGATTGAAGAAGTTGCATCACCTAATGTTTCAAATGAAGAGACTTTGTATGAATCTAGGCAAGGTTACAAATACAAGTCATATGACGCTCCAGACAACTTACTCACTGATATATCCACTGGTGTAAGAACTAGTTCTTCTCTTCGAAACTTTTGTGCATTTTCATCTTTTGTGTCCCTTATTGAACCAAAGAATCTTTTAGAGGCCTTAGAAGACCTAATTAGGTTATTGCTATACAAGAAGAGCTTGGTTAATTTAAAAGAAACCAAGTATGATCTCTTACTCCCCGACCAAAGGACCATCCCATAATTGGGAAAAAAATGGGTTTTTTGAAATACGTTAGATGAAAGCGAGAATGTGGTAAGGAATAAGGCTAGATTAGTTGCAAAGAGTATAACCAAGAAGGGGGTATAGATTTTGACGAGGCCTTTGCCTCAATAGCTCAGTTAGAAGCCATTCGTATTCTCTTAGCTTTTGCACCATACATGGGCTTTAAACTTTTTCAAATGGATGTTAAATGTGTCTTCTTGAACGGTTTTTTTAAAGAAGAAGTTTATGTTGAATAACCCCCCAGTTTCAAAAATCCTGATCTTCCTAATCATATATTCAAATTCCAAAAAGCCCTTTATGGTTTGAAACAAGCTCCTAGAGCTTGATATGAGCGTTTGAGCAAATTCTTACTCGAAAATGGTTTTCAATGTGGTCAAATTGACAAAATACTTTTTACAAAAACAAGGGGGGGATTTCATTATTATTCAAGTTTATGTTGACGACATACTTTTCGAAGCTACTAACAATTGTCTATGGAAGGAATTCTCCAATCTCATGAGTAAGGAATTCGAGGTAAGCATGGTTGGAGAACTCACATTCTTCCTTGGCTTCTAAATTAAACAACTCAAAGAAGGAATTTTTGTGAATCTCGGTAGGCATGTATGTGAGTTGCTAAAGAAGTACACAATGGACAATGCTAAACATGCAAGCACTCCCATAAATGAAAAGACATATTGAGGTATTATTGGTTCACTATTGTATTTAACTGCTAGTCACCCTGATATTATGTTTAGTGTGTGCTTATGTGCTCGCTTTCAATAATCTCTAAAAGAATCCCATCTTACTGTCGTAAAACGAATATTTCGATGCTTGGTAGGTACAAAAAATTTCGGTCTTTGGTATCCTAAAGGGGGAGATTTCTTTCTTGTTGGATATTCTAATGCTGATTATACAGGTCATAAGGTAGATAGAAAGAGCACATCAGGCACTTGTCAATTTCTCGATCAATTACCTTTTTTTATGGCATTCCAAGAAGCAAAATTCAGTGGCATTATCCACAGCAGAAGGCAAGTACATTATCGCCGGAGCATGTTGTGCACAACTCCTATGGATTATGCAACAATTGCGCGACTTAGGAATTAATCTCAAAAATGTTCCCACCCATTGTGACAACATGAGTACCATTAACATCACAAAAAATCTGGTTCAACACTCTCGAACAAATCATATTGAGCTACTTCATCACTTTATTCGAGATCACGTTGAAAAAGGCGATGTTTGCTTGGAATTTATTCCGATAAAATTTCAACTTGCTGATATTTTTACTAAACCCCTAAGTGAGGAACATTCGTCAAGACCTTAGTATGATTAATATTGATGCATGAATTGAGGGGGAGCCCTCTCTAAGTAGTAATCTTGTTATTAAGATTTTGCACACTAAGCATTAAGCCAACAACTCACTGTCGCAAAATTCAAGGCCCTGGGGTATAGTTCAAGGCCTTGAACTGTAGACAGAATCTAGAATTTTTTTGTAACAAAATCAAGAGCTTGAACCTCAAGGCCTTGACTATGGGTCATCTATACAAGTAAATAAAATGGCTCAACCCAAAGGAAGGTAATTCAATCTGATTTAATTCGTTCTAAATTGGAATCATGGGATCTTTTTTCCTAAATCTCTTAGTTATGGATTTCTTTTTCTATTTTTTTGGTAACAGATGTTTGAAAAACAAAAGAAATTTTGAAAAGTTGTCAAATTCTATATCAAAGTTCATAACTGATTTCTAGAAGGGAGATTTTTTCCTTTTATTCTTGACCCTCTATTTTTCCTCTCTCACTAGAAACCTTCTTTCTTTTCATCTCATGCGTGGGCTTCTTCCTTCTCTCTCCCTTTCCTCCTTCAATTCTCCACCAACCTCCTGCTTGAATCCACCATGCCTGAGTACCCCTGAACAAAACTCGCCACTCTCTCTCCTGTCTCTAAGTGAAATTTACCACTTTTACTTTAAAATCATGGTGGTTGTCTTGCTCAAAGGTCGAATTCAGCTCTTAACCCCAAACCATCATTACCAAGCAGCCATCAACCTTCTTCCCTCCAAATCAGCAACCATAGTCTCCGCTGGAGGAGGCGAAGCGAAGCGAATCTCCAAAACATTTGCACCCACCACCTCCAAGCCTCACACTCCACCATCCTCTGCTCTGCCCAAGCGACGTTCGAGTTACGCAACCTCATGACTAGCGAAACGACCATACATTGCGAAGGCTGCTGAACCTATGGACATACTTGATTCCTCCTCCAACTCGTACACAGAATCCGACCTGTCAGAGTCGATCCTTCCTCCACTGTCTTCACCGTATCCACCTCATTAGGCACCCCCTCCTGCCTCAACGCCAATGCCACCTCACGCCCAAATTCATTCCATTGACTCCATTCTAGGTGAATGGCTTCCAACTCTTGAATGTCAGTAGCGTTTTAATTCATTTCGCAATTGATCTATCTATGTTTGTGAGATGTTAGATGCTCAATTCTTTGGGTCAAAGAAATTTAGCTTCTTTGAGCAACTAATTAAAGATAAGTGCCTGGGTTTGCTTGATGTGGGAGATATTGTATATTACTGGTTGGTTTGACATATTTTATGCAATTTGGAAGTGCCAATAGGGTTTATCTTATGAGCCTAGTGAAATCTGTGCCAATCACCGTAAATTGCTCAATTCTTAAAACTGTTTGGCCTCAAGTTCACTGATACTACCCCTCTTTCTTTAACCCAAAAAAAGGCCAAAGATTTGTGTCTCACCCACTATGCGTGCCCATAAAAAATGGAAGCCTACAAATGTCAAAACAAAACATCACCATATCACGTCCTCTTTCCCAAACCTCACCTACTTCACTATGTCTTTGTTCAAATCTTTTACCTCAAGGACCACTCTAAAGAGGCTACAATGAAGTAGCCCTTGAAGCTATCTATCGTCTTATGTCTGGCTACTCGATGGATTATGCCCTGTTTATAGTCAGTTACACGTATCCCGTAGCCAATATGAGTCGACCCTCCTCTCTCCCATATGGAAATCACCTCGCCCGCATCTTTACCTACTTTAGTGCCCCTAGATTCTGAAGATTATGTCATCCACACCATCCTGATTATCTCTACCCACTCCCTTAAAACCCTTCGCTTCCACAAGACCGTTACCAGAGGCTGGAAACATATCTCTGGGCTTACCCCTGAAGAAGCAACTAACCTTAAAGTCCTAGGTCCTGAATATCCCTCTTTAAACACAATTGCAGCAAATATTGACAACTTGAGGGAAGGGCATGATGATTTAAGGATAAAAGTGGATTTGATGCATTTGAAAATGGGGTTGTTAAGTAAAACGTTAGATGAATTAATTCACTTGACTAGTTTCCTACATCATGGCGCAAACTCGCCATCCTATTCAAGCCAAATGATTTGGATTGTGCCACCACTATTGCTGATCATCTCATTCAATCAACATCAACTAATACTCACGTCACTTAGGCATCTTTATCACTGTCATGCCATCTGATTTCGCTCTCTTTTATCACTGTTCTGTTTATACTTTGATTCCATGAATTTAAACCGACATGTTTTTTGTTACCCCCTTGTCTTTTGCTGAAAATCAATGGGGGGATAAAAGACCAGCTGTTTTGGTCCCGCTAATGTTGGAAAGGCATAAATTTGATCTTAATAAGGTGACATTGGTAGGTACTCAGGTGATGTACATAGATTGAACTTTATGGTAATCTTGTTCTAATATTGTATTATACACATTCCTTGCTCTAAATGCTCATCAAGTTTAAAATATTACCTTTCAGCAAAAAGTGGGAGATTGTTGACTCCCTTAAAACCCTCTTAACTTGATTTTGAGTGAAAAGCATATTTCAAACTTGATAGATACTTATCAATATGTAATTCTTGATTATATGATGGTTAGTTGCATTATCATGAGATTTCAAATCTTAAAATGCTGATTATAGGTATTAAATATCATGGTTGATAATATCATGGTTCATTCTATTTTATTAGGGATCCTCATGTGGCAAATATTTGACTTTTAAGATTGAAATCTTTGTTAAATGCTTGATATTTGCCTTGATCATGGAAAGGATTGCAAATCATCTCAAAAAGATCCTCAATTAGCCAAATAAGTAAAGTGACCATTGCATACAATATCAAAATTGGCCAAAAATAGCTTCTGACCATTACCTGCTAAGATTATAAGATCTTCAAGGACCCTGAACTATTGTTCAAGGCCTTAAACTGAAGCTGATTTTAAGGATGAGTCCAACGGCTAGTTTGCAAGGGTTCCTCCAAGACTTTGCTATAAATATAGAAGCTATTTGAGAGTTAAAGAGAACAACAAGAGCAAGCACTCATTGGCATATGCATTACTCAACGACTTATCGACATACTTTGAGCTTAAATTTGCTTTATATTTATTCAAGTTGTATTATTGAAGTTATAAGTAAGGTGGGATTATCGAGTTGAAGGGTCAGCTCTACCAAGCCTAGTTAAAGGGTTCAACTTGTGATGTGGAACTCAGAGTAAATTGTACTCTAGAGTTATAACTATCTCTCCGAATAAAACTGGGTTAATCCTAGAGCTAGGGAACTCTAGGCAGGGACTAAGCCTTGTTGAGGCTGACGTCATTAAATAGTTCGTATGTTTTGTCCACACTTATCTTTCCATTCTTCATTTCGATTAATTTGTGATACTGATCATCACCCTATTCACATCCCTCTAGGGTGATTTAGTAGCTTTTAAACTTTCACAATGGTTACTTGACTCAGTGTTCCTGTTTATAAATATAGGAGAACACCATGAGTAGTTATAACTACTCATGGTGTTCTCCTATATTTCCTGTTTAACTACTCATGGTGTTCTCCTATATTTATAAACAGGAACACTGAGTCATGTAATCATTAGTTCTCCGAATGTGTGGCATGTTGAGATATTTATAAATTATTTATGTCATCATTATTTATGTCTATAACAGATTTAGGAACCTAAAAAATTATTAGATAATTTTTAGGGGCAACCTTTTCAGTCTTAAACACAAAAATGGATAGGTTTACTTTGTTTTACTTTCAGGCTCAGGGACATATTTGGAGATTCCTAGTGGTATGACATCCCACATAGTTTTAGTGCATTACAACATTGCTTTATGATTCTATGACCTTATGAGGTGCCCACAATTCATGAATAGATTTCTAATGAAAGCCCATTTGAGCATATCATGAGCTTTTTCTAAATCGATCTTAACGGCCATGAGGCCTTCTACCGATGGTTTGTACCTCACTCAGTGTGCAATTTCTTCCATTATGATGACATCATCAGAAATCTTGCGACCATGCACGTAACTAGCTAGCTCATATAGTGGCACTGACCTTGTTAAAAAGGGACTTTACCCTATCAGTGATGACCAAAGATAAGACTTCGAAAGAAAGTAAGAAACACTGCAAAGTCCACCAAGGCAATGTTGAGTCACTGATTGGGGGTTTATCCACATTTAGAATGAGGACTTGTAAGCTATCAATAAGCTAATTTGGAATAATTCAGTCTTCTAGACAACCAAATACAAGGCGAAGCAGATTATGACTTGTATGTTCCTAGTACCTTTGATTTGATAGAAGAGTGCTTGGTAGTCCTCTTGGCTTGGAGCCTCATAAGTTGGTGGTCGACCATAGAGAATCTCAGAAGGGCTTTTCCAAAGTAGATGTTCTATGGGCAATTGATTTGCAATGTGTGTGGCAGAGAGAACACATCCCCCCCAAATGGATTTGGGAAAACTAGCTTGAATTCTCAATGCTCTACCAGTGTCTAAGAGGTGTCTATGTTTTCTCTCTACTACTCCATTTTGCTGGGTAGTTTTGACAATACTCCTTTGATGTAAAATGCCTTTTTCAGCAAAAAAACTACCACAAGAAGAATTAATAAACTCTATGCCATTATCACTTCTGATTATGGCAATTTTAGTTAAAAACTGAGTTTCAATCATATTGTAAAATTGTAAGGTGATAGAAAGTACTTATTATTTAGTTTCTAAAAGTTGTGTTGAAGTAGACCTGCTAAAATCATCTACCAAAGTTAGAAAATATTTTGCTGTAGTGATGTTTGCAACTCTATAAGGACCCCACAAATCCATGTGTACAAGTTAAAAGCAATGTGTGGTCTTGATAGAACTATTATTGAAAGATAATCTAGCAAACTTTGCTAGTACACAAGTTTCAAAAGAAAGAATCTGATATAAGCTGTTTACAAAGAGGTATATCTTTTATCTTTGAAACAGAAGCATGACCAAACCTTACATGTAAAATGTCAAGGGGTTGCTTATTACTATGAGGGCCATTGGATGTGGCAAAAACAAAACTAGGTATATTGTGAAACTTAGAGTTCCCTACAGATGTTATTCTGCCTCTAAAAACATCAATTGAACTAAGAGCCTTGTCAGCCTTTGGTATCTTTAATTGGTAAAGTCCATCAGCTTTAAATCCGCTGTCCATGACCAGCTTAGTGGTAAGGTCCTGAAAGAAACACTTATCAGTAAAGAAGATGGCACAAAGAGGGCAATCTTTGAGTAACTTACGGACTGATAGTAAATGGAATTTAAACTCTCGCACAAAGAGGACTTCATAAAGGGTAATGTGTTTATCCAAGGGTACTTGGCCAACTAGTGTGGCCTTGTTCAGAGTGCCATGAGGTAAAGTGACATACATAGGTGCAGATAGTAATTTTGTCAAGGTAAAGAGAGAGGAATCATGTGTCATGTGATCGAATGCACTTGTGCCTATGATCCATGAACCTGACCCATCACTAATTATAGCATTGCAAGCACCTAAATAAGAGCTAATAGAAACAGAAGCTTTACCTGTAAAGTGAGCAATAGAATTCACAGAATCAGGCCGATGATCACCTCCTATCCCTTTCATGAATTTGATAATCTTCTGTGCTAATGCTTGCATAAAGGCACCATCAAAATGAGATTTACAACCTCCAGTTAGTGAGTCATCAAGGAAAGATTCTAGTATCTGGTGAGTTAAGGTGGTGGAGACATTGGCTGCCACTCTTTGTGATTTCTTATCTTTGAGACCATCCCTGGGTTCCTCATGCCAGCTTGGGTATCCAACCAGTAAGAGACACTGATCTTATCTGTGTCCTGTCCTGTGATAGTGGTCATAATATCTACTACTCCTAGTCTTCTTATTATCTCTTCTCCCTTTTAATGTTCCTCTGGCAAGAAGACCACTAGCAGTGACATTGGCAATTTCATTACCAGTGCCTATTTGATGAGCATAAGCTGCTATTTCATTCCCAGCATTGATGTGATTGGTGACTTGCTTCAGTTTTTTCACTCTAACAACTATGAAGTAAGCTTTATTGAGATCAGGTAAGGGATCCATCAATAAAATCTGTCCCCTTATAGCATCATATTTATCATTAAGATGCATCACAAAATTGGTCAACTTTTGTCTTTGACCCAGAACAATGTACTTTTTTATAGCAATGCAAGAGGTTGGACATTTACACACTGGTATTTCACTAAGATCTTATAGTTCATCCCAAAGTTTGTTTAGCTTATTGTAGTTAACAGCTACACTATTTGTTCCTTGCTGTAATTTAGTGATTTCTTTCTTAATTTAGAAAAGTAATGGACCACTTCTTTGGCCAAAGCTATCACACAATTCTTGCCATAAATCCTTAACAGAATTGGCATAAAGAAAAGCATCAGATAACTTAGGCACAATGGAATTGAGTAGCCAACTTACCACCAAATTATCACATCTAATCCATTAAAGCAGATTTGGAGATCTGGATTAGGTCTAGTACACAAGCCATCAATGAATCCAAGCTTAGCTCTAATGTTGAGAGCTATTCGAATTGAACGACTTCATGGCTGAAAATTAACGCCATTGAGCTTTGTATTGACTAATTGCAGACCAGGATGATATGAACTTTGTGAAAGGAGAGGATTATAATTGTAATTCACCTACTGTGAATCATAACTATTTGCATTTGTCATTGTGATTATGAAGATTAAGAATCAAGAACTCAAAAATCTTGATTTTAAGCTACGAAAGACCCAATTTATCGTAAATACAACTGTTATAGCTTAAGTTTATCTCTAACATGATATGACTTGATCTTAATCCTTTCCATGCTTCATGAGCTTTACCAACCTTGAACACCAAAAAGAGAAGAAAAGACCCACACCTTCTCAGTGCTTGATGAATAAAGGAAGGAGAAAAGTTTTCAAAATTTTCCAATTGGGCTCACACATGCATACAATCTTAAGCTAGATTTTTTAAAATATTTGGGTTTCATGTTCCTTAACTTTGACTAATAAAGGTTCCCTAGGCCTATCCTTTTCTTGTTGTTTGTCTTCGTTTTGTTCTTTTCAACTGAGTTTCACATTGATTTCCGGCCTCATGCTAACTCCCTTTGCTTTATGAAGTTGGAGGGATGGAAGAAGTTATAAATGGAAGCTGAGGAGGGAGGCATGGGAAAGATTGTCCATTTTACGATAATTCTTATTATTTGATGTGTTTAATGCATAAAGTTGCTATAACTTGGCCTTGAGAATGGGTTATTGATGCTACAGCTATTGTGCATGCTCTCTTTTTTATGAATCCATTCTATTATGCATGCTAACTCCCTTTGCTTTACTTTACTTGCTAGGATAGAAAGTTATGAAGGTGGGAGGGATAGAAGAAGTCATAAATGGAAGGTGAGAATGGGTTATAGATAGGAGAGCTATTTCTTAGCCACTTGAGGCCTCAAGCACCTTGTATGGCAGGTTAATATGGATAAAGTTAAAGCTTAAACAAAAGAAGCCTTCAATACATTTGACTTAGCCAATGGCAAAGGTCATCCTTAACATGCATGAACATCTTCATTAGACATAGTCAACTTATAAGAAAATATCCTTTAAAAGCCAATTTGGCTAATAATTAGGAATAAATTGCTTTTCGGTCCCTCAAGATTTGGTAAACTGGTTTTCTGATACCACTTTTTTAGAACAATATTTATGGAACTACTTTGTTTAGTGCAAATAGTTTCTAGAGCCCAAAACTTTGGGTTATCTGATTTATGAGTCACAAATATTTATTTTTAGGTCCCTGAACTGTTCCACGTGTAAATACTTCAAAGTTTTGGACTGTTTTACAAAATTAAGCTTATATTTATGTTTAGACTTCTTATAATTACTTTAATGATACTTGTTATCACAATCTACTACTCATCTCAAATATTATATTTTTTATAATTAGTGGCCCTCCATGCTTAGCAAAATAATTAAAGCCTAATTAGAGAGCTTCGACCATTACTTGACTGTAGTCGGTGCTGGACGCCGGTGTTCCTCTAGCTTCTGGTTTATAGACATTGCTAATCTCAACCCCACCTTCTTAGATCAGGCACAACATAGATCCGTTTAGTTTTCTACCTCAAACCATAGTCATGAATCAAGTTTTAATCTTTTTCAAGGGTAATGGAAGTTTAATCAAGAAATTATAATATTTAAGACATAAGGTTCGATTGAATAATGTTCCCTACTGAAAAACTTCTTTTGTTGAAAGCTTAAAAGTAGAAATATTACAATGCAAAGCTTGAAGAGGGACTTAAGCTAAGATCATTAGAGACGCTTGCTCATAAAGAAATGGAGAATTTCGACTACTCTTTTGCTCAAGAATGCTCAAATGACCATGTCCCTTCCTAGTGCTCAACCTTTCCTTTTATAGAGGGCATCAGGGTACATAGGATGCCCTATTGGCTATAGTACACACTGATTTTTCACATGGTTACAGTACATTTACATGGCTACAGTAAGCTGTTTATTTTACAGATGTGACACCTATCAAAATATTACAATAATGGAGCAACCACTTTTCAAAGCTTTTAATGATGACAAGAATAGTCATCATTATTGAGATTCTGTATGCCTTCATCTCTAATTATATCTTCTAAATCATCATTATCAGGATAATTATCAAAATCTTCATCATATTGAAGATGCTTTGGTCCCATTTTTCAAATAACTCAAGAAGATATTTCTTTTCTTTTTCTGATAAGAATTTTTTAGCTCCAACATCAAAGAGATAATCAAAAACATCTTCTAAAGTCGCTCCCTCTACCTTTATATATTCATTAAATTCGTATGATAAGTGAAATCAGTATTTCTATACGGTATTAGTGTTTTTCCTCATGTAATTAATTTCCAACTCTATTGATGAATGTTGAAAAATCCAATGGCTTTTGCTAAAGCAAGATCAGTAACCAATTCTCTATGTTCTGGATTTCATTCCTGTCTTCAATCTTCGGGGTCATCGAAATCAACGATCTAAACAAGATAATGAGCTAATTTGGCTTTTTCATTTTCATATTCGATAGTGAACAATGTACCTTAACATATAGAAATCAATTATTTGGGATTTTTTGTTAGACCATCAGGAGATGTAAGAATCCAATGGATCATTTTGAGCACGGATTGTTGGAATACAGTCAGTGTTGAGAAAAATGGGAACTTCGGATCTGGGAACTCCATGAAGTAAACATCCTGTACTCCCAGGCTTTCATGACAGGGTTATTTAAAGAGACTGAATTTGCTGGGAAACTAACATCACAAACTCCAGACCTATCAGGAAAGTAGATTGTGGTAGTCCAAGACTCCCAAATATTATAGGAATAATGATAATAATAGTCGATGCAGGCTGTAGACCATTCATTGAACCGTTTTTCTTGGACATAGGAACTTATTGCTTCTTGGATATCATAAGAACATCTAAGGTAATTAACTTGTTACTCGAGAAGGGAAAATCTTTGGGCTATTAAGTAGGCAAAAGATAGCAGATCAAAACATGATCTATTTTTTGTATGGACTTCCATATTATCAATAAGGATTTTACTAGAAGAAGTAACCCGTTCTAGTAGTAATGGCATCTCACCATGGATTTTCTCCTCTTCTGGTAGGAGTTCTTTGATCCCTGTATATGTTCAATAGAGAATGAAAACTGGTTAAGCCATAATTGCCAACGCAGGAGTCGTCATTGCGCTTGCATATTTAATAAATTCTTTTTCACCAAACCAAATATTCATTTGTAATCATTTTGAAAAAAGAAAAGGTTTTGGGGCTAAAAAAGATTAAGAACTTTTTAATTTTTCTTATAACTGTAAGGATTTCTTTTTTCATTGTAGAATAGTTACATTCTACCTTATTAAAGCTTCCACTGCAATATTTGCAGAGTTTTTCTCCTTCTTTGATTTTGAGTACCTTACTCTAGTTCTCATTGTTGGCATTTGTCTCAAGAACTAAATCATCTCCTTCATTATGCAAATTAAGAACAGGAAGATTTTTACACATCTTCTTAAAGTTTTGAACAATCTTTGTATCATTAGTGGTCTATGTCCAACTTACTTCCTTCTTAAGTTTTGCTGCAATGGTTTCTCACTTTAGCTAAATCTTTAATGAAGTCTAAGGTATAGGTAAGGCATCCAAGAAATCTTTCTAATTACTTTCTATCTTCAATCTTTTTATGAAAATTTTCTATTTTTTTTCCAAAATATGCTTTTGTAAGATGATTTATCTAGCCTTTATCTCTAGACCTAAAAACTCAGTTTCTCGTTTAGTAAAAATGCACTTGTTCTTACGTAGTATGATGTCACGATCAATGCATCTTTGGGTGACAACAAAGACATTATCTTTGTTTTTCTATGGTTTTAGAATAGACAAGAATATCATCAGTGTAGACTAAACAACAGTGATTAAGGTCTTTAAAGATGTCATCCATTCTTGTTTGGAATATTTGAGGTGCATTTTTAAGACTAAATGCCATTACTATCCATTTATAATGTTCTTGTGCGGCACTAAATGCAGTTAAAGGAGTACTTTCCTGATCCATTTTTATCTACCAATAACCGCTTTTGCAATCCATTTTTGAGAACTAGGAAGCTCCTCGAATTCTATTGAAAAGGATAACTTTATTAGGAATACAGTAACCATCAAAGACAGTATTTTCATTAAGCTTTTTATAGTTGATTACTATTCTTGCTTTTCCTCTTTTTTCTTCTGCAGGACATCTTATCATGAAAGCGGAACTGGGGCGAAGACTCTTGCTATTCCTGATTAATCCTTTCTCTAGAAGTTCTTTGATTTGTTATCAAATTCCTGGATATCCTGGTGTGTATACACCATTTGCTTGACTCGAATAATAGTATTGGAATTTAACAGAGTAATTTTTGCAAATGTATTATCTTTATCCCAAAATTTTTGTGGATTATCAGGGTAGAGTTTTTTGCATAATTTTTCTTGTTGTTCGACAATCTTCTCTTTAATAGATAATTCAAATAATGAGATTATCAGTGCTATCTCACATTGTGCCTGCATTATCTTTTCACCATGCTGACGGTGTGTAAATTCAATTTTCTGAAGAGTGTAAGCCTTGCTCAATTTTTCAATAGGAATTGAGTGACCATTAATTGTGAATATTATTTGGTTTATGGTCTGTGTGCATGGAGAATATAATCTGTGAAATTATTTCCAATAATTATATAATGAGAGGGTTGATCAGTAGCCTATAGAATTGGTATAATGCATTAGACTCCTCCTAATTCTATGGATAATCCTTCTATGGCTTCATTGTGACTCATAATGCTATTGTTAGCTATCCTCACTTATCAATGATTTTTAGCTCTTTTCGACATACACTCTGGAAATGATGATCCTTTCCCAAAGTATACAGAATAGCCACTATCTATGTAGGCACACAACTCATATTTATTATATCCTTCGAAGCATACATTTATTGGGATATAGATGCTATTAGAATTTGTGTTGGTGACTTCATAGCATATCTCCATAGTCAAGTTTTTAACTAATTCGCCTTCATAAATGGTTCACTAACAGTTCTTGTTTTGTACCCAATGACCTTTTTATCTAAACTTAAACTTTAGTCTACACTGGGTGTTGCAGATGCAAAACTCATTCTACTTATTTCACTAGTCATATTAATTATATCATCTTCTTTAATTTCTTCTTTAGTTGATGAAGATCCCTATCCTCATTTTGATCTTGTACTCATGGTTCTTAATAATTAGGGTTTATGGTTATCTTACCATTCTCACCAATTTTTATTACATTTTTTTCGTTGATTTTTGCATAGTTGGCAAAGCTAGCTATCTATGAACGATTAATTTTTATCTCCTGTGGATTGGATCTAATACTCTGAATCTTTTACATAGGGGTAGGAGTTTCAAAATTTTCTGCCTCTATCATTGTGGCCTAAGTCTTTAGATCTATAGTATTATCTAATTTATAGATAATTTTCTAAAATATCCTTGATGGATATCCTTCTCTTATCATATCCACCCTAACTGTTTTTATTTTAAGGGATATGAAATTTTTAGCAAATTCATGTTTTAAATTCACATAATATCCAAGTCAACAATTGAATCCTACCGATCCATTCCATAAATTGGTCTTAATCCTTGTGATAATTTGATTATTAAATTTGGTATGCCTAATATCACAAAGTTAAGCACATAGATCAACATGGATATACCTGTACTTCCTATCTTTGTTATGCTTAAGGATATTTTTTCAATTAATGAGATTAACTTCTCCAACGTCATACTTATAATCCTTTATCTCCATATCTCCTTTCATCATTTTACATATGTATTTGCTTTTTAATTGAAAGATGGACTTTCATAGATCATGCCTTTTTGGATTATGGGAAGGACCCAATCTCCTTTGACATCTTTGTTATCATTGTCTGCAACAAACTCTTCTCCCTGAAGATCACTAAGACTCATCGAGCTACTTTCCATCATATGATTTGTTTCTTTATAATCGCTTTCTTCATATTCATTGTCCTAGATAATTTCAACAATCCTTTTGTTGTTATTTAGGGCTAGATATAGTGCCTCATCTTCACTAAGCTCAACATAATGTAGGCTACCCAATGTTTCGATAAGCTTGTTATTCTTTCTATTTTTGCATTCATTAGCATAATGTCCAAATTTTCTGCATGCCCTAAATTTGCAGTTGTTTTTCCCTGCAGGATAATAAGCAACTTTTTTAAAAATCCTACATTTTTTAGGACTTGATTTGTAATAATATTTTCTTATATACTTCTCTCCCCTTTGCTTAGGAAAGCTCTTTTTCTTATAAAATTTTCTTTTCTTCTCCTTTTAGGCTCTTTTCCCCATTGGTGAGGTGAATTCCAGCAAGTTAGAAATTGCTTCTTAATTTTCTTCTACTTTTGAAGATTAAGACATTGATCATTGATCTATTTTCTTAAATAAGAGATTCTCAAACAAAGGGTGTCAATGACATCTGTTCTTTTAATCCATGCCATGTATTTTTGATTAATTATGGAATTTATCAGATATGATAATTTGTCGTAAACATACCAAGATTAGTTTCATTATGCCCAATTTTGTATTCAGCAATATAATTCTATAGGTATCTCATGTCTCATAATTCAATATTGTTAATCTTTCTTTGTCATTCTCTTGTGTTTTCTTCAGAATCAAGCTTAGCTCCGATAAATTCGGTCTCCATTTTCTCATATAAATTTCTGAACATAATAGCTGGTGTTTCCATCATTCTTAATGTATTTTTACTATCTTCACTTAATGAATTGTTTTAGTCAGCTACAGTACTAGAAAAACTATGTTTGATGTTGTTTAGGGAATTGGCAGCAGTCCATATAGTATTTAAGTTTAAGATGCTATTCATGCCTCTTTTCTAATGTTCAAATATTTCTTCTTTATTACAACCTCTATCTATGTTTAAGATGTATCCTGTTTGACTAATTGGGGTAGGACCAATT
>NCQV01049960.1:0-17286 GCA_002740545.1 Lophocereus schottii
AACCAATTACCAACCATACTCAATGCTTATCCCGGATTACATACATGAATTTTCCGGGATTTTAGGGCATACCAGTTCACACCCCTCTCCTCATCCTGCACCATGCCTACACGTGAAACACTAAACAATAACCACCACCAACTACTCACACAAATTACACCATGGTTAACCCCTTCCCTACCTCACCACCACCGACATCCATTTAGTCTACAACCTAGGTTATCCACTATGCAATTCGGGGATGCTGTACTTATACGACCTCCGTACAACATACTCAATGCATGTCTTTCGCCCCAAATGCCCACCTTTTCTACTACAACAACAACCCATGCTCCAACTCCTTCACTTTTACAAACCAACAACACCGTTCTTCATTCACTCCAAACACACCGTAAAATCCCTCTCCTCCCTTGCCACTCACCAATCCAAACCGAAATTGAATATCCTCTATCACATATAACAATAACAACCAACAAAATTACATCCAATTAAATAGACAAAACCCTTACCTTTGAGATCTGAACACCAACTTAGTGGAATTCCTTGATCCCTCACCAAGCGAGCATCCATAAAGGAGACAATTGCGCGACCTTCATTGCTCCTCTGCTATCGATATGAATGACTTCCACCGTTGTTTGGCGGTTTCTCACTCTCTTATCCCTCACAGCCTTCTTCAACCTCTCTCAATTCAGTTTTGAAAACAAATGACCGAAATGGGGGAAGGGTAACTTTGGCACATTAACTTTCCTCTCTCCCCCTGAGCTGTCACTTTAACAGACATTAGGGCCCATTGTGTTAGACAAAAATAACACCTCTAAGTGAGAAAGAACCAAACTGAAGAGTGTTAATTTCAAAAACACTATTAGGTAAATTTCCCTATAGCAATTAGGGTAGATAGATGTGAGAGAGAAGATACTAAAAGTGAAAAGCTACCACACACTCACACTCAACCTCACAACCCTACCACCGTATGCATATATTATTGGATGGTGGGCTTGAAAATTTAACCTACATATTTCTATTGTTGGGTTGTTTTAAAAATTGTTTTCTTTTTAAAAAATAACAGGGGGAGGGGGGCCATAACCCCACTGGCCCCCATTTCGCCCATGGGTCCTTGCTTTGATTGATGGAGATGGCTGAAGATTGTAAGGTTACTGTAGCATATGACTCTTGATCTTGTGATCAGGATACTGTATACTGATGATCTAACTCCTTTTGAGGTCAAATTAGTTTGAATCTAATTTGGAAGGCAACATCCTCCTACCTTTTATAGGCACTCGAGGAGGGGTGGCCTCCTTGACCTTCCTTCTTTTCTTTTTTTTTTTTTTTTTTTTTTTGGTTGGCAATCTCTTTATTTGTTGATCTCTTCCGGAGTCTTTTGAGTTTGCCTTTAAAAAAAAAATTCATGCTGTGTCTCCTCCTTTTATAGTGAAGGAATATGAGCAGTGTACCTTCACCTGTTAACCTCTACATTGTAGGACAAACTGGCAAAGCGATATACATGGGGCGTTTCACAATTAATAGGTAACTCCCAATTTCAATATTTTGATGAAGTAACTACTCAACAAGGCAGTAACTTATAAACAAAAGCCTTTGATCATTTTGAGTTGGATTATATATCATCATTATTTTTTCCCTTTGGGTTTCCAACTCCTGGAATTCACATTACTTTTCCATCTATCGTGATTTGATTTTTTAAATTTTCATGATTTTTTTTTTTGTGAAGTTGACCAAGAAGGGGGAGTGTATGGGAAAATTCTTAGATACAAATGTATGTATCGATAGCATGATACACACCTTGGAGTTGTGTAGTGTATGCGTGTTCTATATGTTGCAGTGTATCTTTTTTTTTGGCATTAATATATTTTTTTTATTCTACAGTGTACTTTTTCCTTCCTATAATGTATCCTTTGCTTCTTGTAATGTATCTTTCCTTGTATATATTGTGTCTTTTCTTGTCTGCGCTGTATCTTTTATTTCCTACAATATATTTTTTTCTAATCGGTTGGGCTGAAGAATTACAAAAATGTTTGTTGGGTTGAGAGAAATGAAATAGAGATTTGGCCCATTTGTATGATACCTCTTATATAGGTATATACCTTAGGATGGTACATAGGTATGCACCTTAGAATTATTGGGGTGTATGATTTTTTTTTAATTGACTTCGCATCTTGCTTGACTAAATTTACAAAGGTATAATATTTAGAGCCCGTATTTTATTTTTACTCCTAACATTTTGACCCCTATTTTTTTTTGTGATATGCTCATATTAAATGGATGAATGTTATTTTTGACGAATTCAAATATGTCAAAAAATTATGTTTATTAGTTGGATGACATGGCAGTGAGGCCAACAATTCGATTGGGATAATGTTGTTATAACAATTTTGCTGTACTTGCCTTTGTGATGGAAGTGTTTGCTTAAAATCACCACCAAATGGCATCAACTTTCCTCCAAAATCATATTTTGTTGATCACAAATGTCTTTAATGCACGGTCCACTATCTCAAACACAAAACTATATGTCATAGGAGCTCTAGCCCAAATAACTAATGATGTTTATTCAATCAAATCAACCCGTTTAGAATGCCTTAAGAATGAACAATATGTTACTTCTATAAGATTAATGAGGATCTTGAACATGGAGTGGTTTTACCAACTCATAGTATTGATGCAGTTATTCTACATGGTGCAATTGACAAAATTATCTTCTCTTTTGATCGAAGGGCAACCATGATTGCCTTCCACATATGCATTGCACCAATGCCAACAGTCCTATACACTCCCATACACCCCACCTCACTTGAATTATCAACATTCACTATAGTAGGAAAGATGTTCATTTGTTTAGAGTTCAATGAAGAGAGTATCATGTTGAAGTTTTTAATTTCTATCATATCTGAGGATTGTAATGGCATAGAAGGGTTGTCCTTCAACAAATGGCCATTTTCAACTCTAGCTCATATAAGCATAGGTTTTTCCTTTTACTCATTGTTCATGCTATAATGTTCATTTAAGCTCACAAAAGGTCTTTCCAATGCTTTTCCTAAAGCAGTTGAGGTTGTTTCACTTCATTGTGCATTAGTAAAGAGCATAACAGACTCTGTAATTCGGTTGTAGCCGTCCATATGGAAGCCGCAGATAGAGTGTTGGCCCATTCACTGTTATCAACTAGTAACCCCAATGCCCAGCAAGCTTCACGGAATATTGCATATTTTGTGCCATTAATTGTTGTTAACACTTCAAAAAACAATGCTAGACGAGATGAAACTACTGCGATATAATTATAATAGACTTGCAACGATAGTTCCAAAAAGTTTCTTTCTGCAAAATCTCTCATTAACTCTCGCAACCTCAATCCAAAGACCTAAGCCACAATATATGTTTTATTATTCCTATGTTGTTTTGATTCCTGTTTAAGATGCTCTCAAATGTATGGCCAATTTTGGGTAAATGTGATGAAGAAATCCGAATAACTAAATTGCCAGCATAATGCCATAGTATCAAGAAAATGGTCTCTTATAACGTGAGCCTGCATAAAAAAGGACGACACTATCAGTCAATGCCACTTGTGTCATCTTTCGAATAGTGCATGCTTCTTCAGGCTAATGTAGACCTTTATACATAGCTTTTCTTGACTCCATCCTATAGCAAGAGGAATTCCCCTTCCTGAACAATCTATTCCATATGGAAGTAGGAGTAGATATTATAGAACCATATAAGATGGATGAGTGTCATAAATCTATTGCAGGTCCCTATCTAATTTGTATATTATTATATGACTGTCCATTTCCTTTTCGCCCTCACCTCCAACTACAAGGGCTACTACTTCATCGACAGTGGCTCTCAGATACTATCCCCTTGGCTATCATCAAAGCATTCGAATGTGCGTATTGTGTACAATCCACTATGGAGGACATCTCCAGCATTTTTGAATGCTTGTGCATTTGGATTGCACTCAACATTTGCTACAAGTCTTCTATAGTGGACGAACTAACTCTAGTGAAACTATTGTTTCTATTTAATGCATACAGTCGAGTTCATGACTCAAATTCGTGTGTCATATATATAAAATTGCACAAATCTTACTGGTTATTCTTTTGGTAGAAGTGAAGGTCCAATCTGATGATATTTTTCATGACTGATATGAAATGTGTAGGGCCTTCATCCTTTCATGATGAAGTAGTCTATTGATGCTCCCATTGAAGTGAAGGGTAGTGTGGAGGTATAAGTTCATATGTTCTCCTCGAAAGTTCTATCATTAAATAAAGAATAAAGCGAACGCAGATAAAGGAGCCAATCTAACTTGACCGTACTAGCAACATAAATTAGAGCATGTGGGTCCTGTAAGACCAATTCTTTGAATTTTAACCATTTAATTATACCAAATCATTGCATAACAATCACTCCATGGAATAAGCATGGTTTGGGTTAACAATTAACCTTGTTCAAATTTTCTAATAGTAGAGTTTCTTCCTGATCATGTTAGGGATAAGTTGCACAATCTACCTTTTTCTTTGCATCGTTGACATCCAACAATGTAGCATGGATAATTAACATCTGGACACCTTTCTATGAACAACTTCTACTAGCATTCAATTGAACGTTTTATACATCGCAACTCCTTTCTAGTAGCTTGAACATCCAGCATGGCGTGGTCCATAACTTTAGGAATGAGACAACGTTTTAGTGTACAGATGAAGGTCAAATAAGCAATTGGTTTTAAGGATTAGGATTTGATTGATGCACAACATGTTAGTTCTTCGGTTGTAACGCCTTGACGTTTTAGAGAATTACCTACATCATTTATATAAAAAAAATTTATCTTATTTAGGTGGAAACTTAAAAGCTAGGTGCATCACGCCGTATCTCCAAGAGGAGGCACAAGGCTGAATTAACATTGAACATAATTATAGGAGATATCGACAACAAAAATTTTATTCATGATATAAGGCTCACTAGAGCCATTACTAGAAGTCGCATATAAATAATTAAATAATACTATAATTAGCAAGTCTATATTTTCTATGCGTGATTTTTCCCCAAACTTGAACCCTTGTCACATAAACCTGAAAATGGGAATCATAAAATGATAAGCCAAACCGGACTACTACAATACAATGTTATACAGTAAAAAAATAAAAACAGTAAGTAATTAAATTCATTTTAATTAGCAATATGAATAAAACATTTGCTTCTTTAGTTATCGTATGGTGACACCCAACATTATTGGACTAATGTCTCATTATTATAAGATTTAACTATATGAGACTGAATCTCCGTTACAATCACCTGAACTACGTGCACATACTAGGGCCAATCGGAAAGCTCAATCTTCTTTGATCAAATAAATAAAGTCACAAATAAATATTAACACTACAAATAGGGAGCCTGTTTCCTCTATGTGAGATCTCTCCTCATGCTTGAACCCTTTTCACATAAACCTAAAAACGAAAATCGTAAACCATAATTCAAATAAGCCTAGTCCAATATAACATTATACAATAAAAAAAATAATCAGAATGCAGTTAAATTCATTTTATTTGGCAATTCGAACAAAACATTTGCTCTTTCGGTTATCTTATGGTGGCACGTAATTAACATTATTTTACTAACGTCGTATTATTATAAGATGTAACTGCAAGAGATTGAATCTCCATTGCAATCATCTAAACTATATATATGCCCATACTTGGGTCCATCGGGAAGATCAATCTTCGTTGATCAATGCACAACATATTATTAGGGAGCTGCACTATTAATGCAAAAAACTAATTCAAATAATTACTTCATATAGCAGTTGATTAGACATCCATAATTCAATAAAACAATAAACGTATGAGGACATAAGCGCCATACTGCACCTCGGTCAACTTCACCACTTATTAGCATGAATTGTCCAAACCGTCACATGATCCTTCCACTATTGGTGCAAGGACAATGTAACAATGATGGCACCACTAAGCTTGTTCAAGGAATCAAATGATCCTTAACGGATGAACAAGGTTGTTGACAATGGTGGTGTCTCTAAGTTAGATAGGGAGGAACATGTTTGTAATGGTGAAAGAAAACGATTTCTTGAGATGATTTGAGGTGGGGAAGAGTATGAGAGGGTATTTATAGGGCGGTCTTGGATACTAAATTAATCCCCCTCTTTGCTACAAAAATTAAGGATGGTTGAACAGGAATGTGCCAATGTTCCCAAGATGAATACCTTTAATTACTTAAAACCCTCCTAACCAAAAGAGATAATTAAGGAGGTTTAATAATCTGGTAAAACTTGGACGAGTCAAAGAATTCTTCAATTCATCACTACATCATTTGTTTTGTTTTTTTTGTTTTTGTTTTTGGGGTTTAAACAAAAAGTCTTGGGCTGATAATTATATTATAATCCAAAGTCAAGCTTAGTCCCCGACTCCATTTGCATGCAAGGTCCACGTCTAATCATGTTACATAATAATAATGGTACACATAATAACTCTAGCTAATATTGCGTTAAACCTTTAGTGGTCAAGCCAACTCATAAATATCTGGACCAACTATGTAAATATATAATTACTCAACAAAGATTACTTTCAGAGTCCCTACATGTATGCAGATTTTTTGTTTTTTCCTACTTTAAAACAATAAATTTTCACGATATTACATCAGTATACAAATGTACAAATGAATATGTTGCTTTTCATCAATTTGTAACAATAATATTTTAGAAGTGAATTAGGGTTTTCTTTTGGTATAAGCAATTTGAATTTCAACTGTACATATAAGAAAAGGAATATATCAGTTAATGCGTAAATATTTTTTTAATACATTTAAGGGTTAGGACTTCATGAATAACATATGTTAGTTCTTGTATAGATGAATATTCGCATCACTTCTTATTTATTTAAAATAGTAATATGCTAAAATAAACGGTGCTTTTTTTTAATAAAGAATAAGAACTATCAATTTTAGTTACACATTTAAGAAACAAGATATAGTAGCTGTTGTGTAAATATGTTTCTAATATGTTGGCTAAAGCGGAAATGTGGAACTATATATTGAATTTGGTGTCATTTGTGAAAACTATCTTAATGGCAGAATAAGGAAGCAAATTGAAGGATCATATCGGCCAAAAAAAAAAAAAGAGGAAGTAAAATGAAGATGTAATTTGAAAAATATTTAGATGAATGTTGGCAAGAACAACATATTAACTCTCTGTTGAAATTCCTTCAAACATTTTGCGTTATTTGGGTCTTTTCTTCTCTGGGATCTTTTCTTCATTTTAGTTGTTTTGAATTATAATTCACGCAAACATTAAATAAGATTAAAAAAATGTGAATAGCTCGAGGAAAATCAGTTTGAGGGTTCACCGACCTAGATTGAATTTTCAAAGTAGCATATAACAAGTTAAGCATGATGCAACGTACAGATTAACTAATTTAAATATCAAAAAGAAAAAAGTGCCAATTTTTAAGATACATCTTGTTGACTCTAAGAGTCACAAAATGATTTTGATGATAACAAGTAAGGTGGATAATAATTATATATGAAATAGTCGTTTATTGAATATTTATATTATTTGCCAATTTCATATATAACATTTTTATTTGTCCAATTCATCAAATTAGTTACATGTTTGATTAATACATGGGGCTTAGCACTTAAATAGGTTAAGCCCTGGACGATTATGAATGGAAGTGATATGATAGAATATTGAGTTTCTATGGATATTTATCGATATAATCTAAGTGAATAGTATTAACGGATTTTGATTGGATTAAGTTGTCTACCCAAATATGTGTTTATGGATAGAAAAATATGTAGGTATCATGTTATATCTAAAGAGTTTATTTGATTAGAAAATATCCTCTAGCCTATTCAAATTTGAGAATCCCACAAGATTACTTAAAGACAACATTGCCTTGCTTCAATCTTATATGATTTGATCTTGCTGAATTAACTTATATAATGAAATATTATGCTAAATGAGACACAACTTTGATTTGCACAATAGTATCAAAATGATGATCAAAATCTCTTGTTACTTGTTTCTAAGTGATTAGTATTACCAAAGGCGAGAAAAAGATCTATCCACTATGGCTGATTTGCGCAGAAAAATCAAATCAGAATATTCTAGACAAAAACTTCCTTCTTGGCTGATTAAGGTCACGACTAGCAAGCTTATAAATAGAGGCTAGAAGAGCAAGAGCAAGACATCCAAGCAAGTTGAAAAAGCATTGAGTTTACACATAGAGCTATTGTACTAAGCTTTCTTTTGAGATCAAAAATTAAGGTGTGAGGAATTGTTTTTAATTATTAAGGAGTGAACTTAGTAGTTGTAAGGTCAACTCCCCCAAACTTAAATCAAGAGGTTGGTTTAAGTGATTGGGATCTCTAGAAAGGTGTCGCTATGGGAAATTATTAAAGAGTTCATCTTAATAAGAGAAATAGAGAGTTGAATCTTAGAGCTGGATAACTCTAGGCAAGAATTTAAGCGTAATTGAGGCCCAACCTTGTTAAAATATCCTTGTGTATTGCCTCTGTTTAATTTATGCATTTGATTTCAATTTTAAGTTTAAGTTTTTACAATCATCCTGTTTACCCCCCTCTAGGGTGATCTTAATCTTCAATTGATATTAGAGTTAGCACCACACATATTTTGACTTAACAGTCAAGTGGGTGACGATCATGGCTTTTTCAGAAGGTGTCAATATTGAAGGATGCTCTACTATTAGGCCCCCTTATTTAAAGGAATCAATTTTTCTTATTGGAAAAATGCTATGCAAATTTTTATTGAATCTACTGACATAGAATTATGAGAAATTGTGAACAATGGACCTTACATCATTCCTAAGATTAAGAATGACAAGGGAGAATTAATTGATAAACCGAAGGATGAAGATATGAGTGTTGACTAGGATAAACTTACTATGAATTCAAGAGCTAAGCATATTCTTTATTGTGGTTTAAATGTTAACGAATATAATCGAATTTTTACATGTGATACAGCTCAGTAGATTTGGAACAAACTGATTGTTACATATGAAGGGACAAGCCAATTCCATGAAACCAAAATGAATATGTTCATACATCAATATGAACTTTCAAAATGCAGATAGACAAATCGATGAATGATATGTTTACTCGCTTGGTAAGATCTATACAAATGAGGAGATGGTGAGAAAGATCCTTTAATGTCTTCCAAAGAACAAATGGGGAACAAAAGTTACTGCAATCGAAGAAATTCAAGATCTCAAGAATCTAGAACTAAACGATCTTCTAGGAATGCTCTTGACACATGAGATTCGTCTCAAAGAAGATAAGAGAGAAAGCTCAAAGAAAGGAATAGCACTAAAAGCTATACAATAAGATTGCACTTCCAAGGAGGAAGAATCCAACGATAATGATGAAGAGGCATTCTCATTGATTGTTTGAGGCCTTAGCAAAATGGGGCTAAAGGAAAAATTCAATCAATAAGGATTTAACTCAAAAGGATCCACATTAAAAAGAAATGAAAAATTCTCCAAAGGTAAGTTTTTTTGTAAAGATAACACTGATGTTAGTTCTTGTTATGATGTGATATGCCAGGACATTTGTGAAGGATTGTCCACTCATCCAAAAGATGAGAGAAACATGGAGATTTAAAAAGAAAGACAATAAGAGAGCAATGATCATAGGTTAGAGTGATAGCGACACAAGTGACAGCGAAAGTGATGAAAAACACACCGCTAACATCTGTCGCATGGCTAAGGAAGTACAAGATGATGGAAGATCTGAGTATGAGAGTACTGATGAGATAGATATATCGACTCTCTATGAATGTTCTAAAGAAGAATTAATTGACGCCTTAATTAGTTTTGCTAAACTAGAATAGAAATATTTATCTAAATATAAAGATCTCAAGAAAAATGTTCGAGAATTAAATCAAACAAATGTGGCTCTTGACAAACTAAACAATGATCTTTGTGATAAAGTTAAGAGTTTAGAAAATAAAAATATGGAATTGCAAGCCAAGTGATAAAGATCACAAAATAGTCTTAAAATTCACACAAGGACAAGAAAAATTTGGACACGTTACTTTTTACCCAAAGAGCATCCTTCAACAAAGAGGGAATTGGATACAGCCACTCCAATAAAAAGAATACCTAACAAATTTCTTTCTTAAGTCTACTCCATATAAAAAGGATGTTAGAACGTGTAATTGTTGTTCTAAAATAGGCCATATTGCATACTTATATCCACTTAGAAAACCATCTTTAAAGACTATTCAAATTTGGATTTTAAAAGGAACAAGGCCAATTAATATGGTAGACACCAATGGACCCAAATTTTTCAAAAGTGCTTTCAAAAATGTTTCAGTTTAATTTGTAAGAGTTTTTGCTGCCTGAGCCCAATGAAAAAAAAAACCTCAATTCAAAACTTGGTGTCCAAGAAATTATGGAAGTCCTATTATTGGTGACATTTTATCTTTGAAAATTGAGGCAAATAACTCTCTTGCTATATTTATTAATAAGTATTATATTAAGGGGGAGAAAGACATCAACAGTCCACACATATCTATTGTTCGATGCATGCTTAAAAAGTCTTATTATAGTTGATTTGTCTTTTTAACTTGGACACTGAAAACGATCATCTTAGTCAACATGATCTTGATATTACAAGGAAGAAACATCGTATATTCCTAATAGTCAATAGTTTCATATCATCTATGATCTTATACCTTTATTCATGGAATTGCATATACTATTTGAAATATAATTATGATAGCGTCATTTTTGCATAAAATTTATGTACATCTCTATTAAAGGCATATCTATTAAAGGCGATTGTTGTTGTGCTTAGATCAAAAGAGAGGGTAACTTTATCAGTTGCATCATCTAGAATAGCTATATTTCCTACCACCATTTGCTAAAACTACTCTTCTATGTTTAAGATCCATGTTAATCTTACATCACCAACGTATTGTTCATTCTCAAAGCATTTTGAGTTGGCTGACTTGATTGGGCAAACATCATTAATGATCTAGGATGAGACTCCAATGACGCACCAATTTGTGTTTGAGATCGTTGATAGTACATTAAGGGATATTTGTAATAAAAAGAAAATATGCCTTATCGATTATTTAGTGGTGATTTCAGACAAATAATTACAGTTGTCATAAAGGCAATTATAGCAAACATTGCAGCAAAGTCATTATCTAGATCATTTTTTCAGCCTCATTGCCATTTCATGCATCTTAGGATTAATATGCAACTGATGGATCTAAATGTAAGCAATCATACATATCAATGCTTGCATCATTTCGCGGATTAGCTCTTGAACATTGGTAATGGTAACTTAAAGAGGATTTCTTTATAATCAAGAAGTGAACCCAATTGGATAGAGATTCCTTCAGAATTTCTTATACCTAATGACAGTCAAGGATTGAGTAGGTTAATATCATAAATTTACCCGAATTTATGTATTAGAAACCACAATGGATCTTACATGCAAGAGCATTGCGTGCGGACTCCTATAAATAATGATGTTGATTAACTGAACTTACAGATGTTAGTTATGCTTCCTAGTGAGTCCTGCACTCACTTGAGTTCGAATACATTCTACGAGAGCAGTGACCATCCCAATGTAGATGATATCACCCCCCCCGAAGATATTACACAAGATTAATATTTCTGGCTTGCCTGATCATGAAATTGAATTGAAAGCCGAACCCCCGTAGTACTTTTGAGGAATCTCGATCCATGTTTTGGGCTATGTAATGGGACATGCCTGATCATTCAGCAACTTGGGCAAAAGGTTCTTGAAGCACATACCATTGCTGGTTGAAATATTGGATAAGACGTTCTTTTTCCGTGAATCGACCTAATGCCCTCAACAAAGGACACCCCGTTTGCATTCAAGCGAAGACAATTCCTGATTAGATTGGCTTTTCCAATGACAATCAAGAAAAGTGAAGGATAAACATTAAACCATGTTGGAGTATATCTTCCAAAACGAGTCTTCTATCGTGGCCAACTTTATGTTGTAATATCACATGTCACCTTGTCATTGGGTTACAGTTCCTAATGATGAACAAGAACAACGTGCCTAATAATGTTGCAAAAAAATATTGTCTAGAAGAAAGTCTCCAACGACGTTCACACTTCACCTTAGTAAACTAGTTGCAGCAATTTCAATTGAAATTGTTTTGCAAATGACTAATTATGTACCTCACATAGCTATTTCTTTTGCAGTTGTAAAGGTTTCAATCAAAGATCGTGCCTAAACATTTGAAGTATATTTTACATTTTTTAGGGGTGTTCTGCAGTATATATTTTATGAGTAATACTTTACAATCAAAAAATACTAATTATTTGACTGATGTGTATTTGGCATAGAATTATATTTTTGAGCCTGTAACTTCATTTTTAAACTATATTGGTGGTCTCCTCTCAATATTTCTAAGAGTGGGTAGTTTTGGTTCCCCTTCCAGCAAAACAATTATTAGTTTTAATAGAAGCATTCTCATTTTTCCTTCTACAAAAACAACAAATTGTTAGTCGTGTGAGAATCTAGCCTTTTTATTTAATCCAATCTTTCTATTTATCCATCCTTGAAAACCAACAATAATTTTAATTTCAATTTTGAAAATTCTTGACCTCTAAACTGCGTAGGCATCTGCCTATTAATCTGTTTCTTTTTTTCAAAGAATTTCATCTTTCCATCAATCAAACCTATTTTTTAATATAAACCCTACTCATGCCCTTCCATCAATCACCAACTAATTGTCCATTATAAAAAATCTCCACATATGAAACGATAACCCAAATCATAAAAATTGGACCCTTTTACAATAAATAAAATTGAGAGATATATAGATGAGATTGAGTTAACTGACTTCTAGATTAAAGTCAACCATAGCTTATTTTTTATGTGTAATTGGAAGGTGCGTTTGTTTGACGCTTTAGATAGCAAAATTCAAATTATAATTACTCCTCTATAATATTTTTTATTAATCATTCAATATGCCCTATTCTCACATGTTAGTGAAGTAATTGATCTTACTAAAATATGTTTACTGAAAAAAATATAAAAATCATAACATAAAAAAATTCTATGAAAGTGATAGCTTAAAGAGTTGTACAAAATTACGCTAAATAGCATAACTCTTTCAAATAATTAATCATTTATTCATGAATCTCACAAAGTGAACTATTATTTTTAATAGACTCATTCTCATTTCTCCTTGTAGAAAAAAAAAACAAAACAAGAAATTTTTGTCCGTGTTAAAATCCAACCTTTTTTTTAAATCCAGTCTTTCCATTTATCCATCCTTAACATACCAATAATAATTGTAATTTCAATTTTGAAAATTCTTGATCCTTAGATTGTACAGCATCTGCCTATTAACCTATTTCTTTTTTTCGAAGCATTCCATCTTCCCATTATTCGACCTTATTTTTTTAACATAAACTATGCTCATACAATCCCATGGCTCCAAGATTGACTGTTTCACTAATTATATGAACTTTGACAGTATCATCAACTAATTGTCCATTACAAAAATAAAAATTAAAAAAAAACCTTCTACACATATATACACTAACCCACAATCATAAATATTAAAACCCTTTTATGATAAATAAAATTAAAGGGGATAGAGATGAGATTGGGATGATTGATTTTCATATTAAAGTCAACCATTGATTATTTTTTATGAATAATAGTAAGGTGTGTGTATTTGATACTTTAGATAGCAAAATGCAATTTATAATTACTCATCTATAAAAGTTTTTATTAATAATTCAGTTCATCTAATTCTCATGTTTTAATCAAGTAATTGACCATATAAAAAAATACTTTAATGAAAAAAATAAGAAACATAATGTATAAAAAATTCCCTGTGAAAGTGATAACTTAAAGAGTTATATAGAATTAAGCTAAACAACATAACTCCTTAGCTTACTTGTCCTATAAGCTAGCCCAAACACCTCATCATTTCTCCAAAAACAATTTTTGGGAAAAATAACTTCTCTAAAGGGGAAAAAAAAGCGGTTTAATAAAAACTAACCCAAACAAAGTGTCAACTAAGTTGATTGTTAGTTCGTTAAAATTTAAATAGAATTGTATTTTTCTAATATTCATTTTCAACAAACAACCAACAATTTTGAAATTCAAATTCAAAATTTGGTGACACGTAAATTCTCCACGTATATATATTATGCCTCATTTTTATTGATCTTCACCCCTCAAAAAGTTCCCCTTATTTCCTCCAATATAAGATTTTTTTCTACGTCTCAGCTACTCTTATACCTACCACAATAAATTTAACACCACTCACTCGGGAGTCATTTTGTCGACCTCAACTGCACAGCTATAGAGTGAGGTAATGTTAACATTTTCTTACGTTCTATACGTATTACATAAAATAATTTTACGTAGGATACATATATCCTATCAATTATATTGTAACTTTCAAGTTTACGAACTTCACACTTCATCTTCTCACAGCCAAAAAAAAAAAAAAAAAGGAGAGAGAGAGAGAGAAGCAACGAGTAAGTGATTTTATTGCCTACCAGTATAGTCCAGAATATTAACTTCATGGTACTTTGAAAATATTATTGAATAATTATTTATATGTAGAATATACTTTTCATATTTTGATTGCATAACTATATCGGACGTTATATCCTATTATCATATTAAAATCATATACTTTTATGGTATATGCTAGCTTAGGTCCTATTCTTCTCGTAGTTTAATGGACCCGACTCATTCCTTCCTACTCTCACGTACTCTATCTCCCCTTTTCCCCATCTCCCCACACCTTAGAAAAAGTACAATTCATTCTCGCTCCTTCCTACTCTCACCCACTCCTTTCCACTCCTACATTGGCTACATATAACTATCATTTTTCATGTTTTGAAAACTTTTATATTTTATGTAATTATATGTATGAATAGTTTGATAATAATTATGAAAAGTTTTATTTATTTTTCAGATGTTATGGAAATATTTGTTAGTTGTGCTAGAAATGGTAAATGACGTAATTTTTGATATATATATTGAAGAAATAATTTTTTCTGCTTTGTTAAGTAAATATTAGTTTTTGTGACTGTTAGATATTTTGGATTTGATTCTGTATATGGGAGAGATGCTTAATTTTATTTTTTTTACGTTGGTTATGAAATATTTGTTATAGGTCGTCCAAGCCTAGATGATTGTTGCTATATGTATAACAAATTTATTTTTCGTTCATTATCATTTCAAGCCAAATTTGCAAATTTTTTTGGGCATAATTAAGGAATGTGTAAATTTTTTTGGCGTTGTTTCTAATTCGTGACTGGAAGTGCAGATGTATTGTACGTGTATTTTGAATGGATATTTTTTTCTTGTGCGTTAGTAACAAAATATTGGAAGTTATTCACACAAATTGCATATGATTATTTTCCGTATACTAAGGGTCTGTTCTTTTCGTTAGGAGATATGGGTTGGTAAATAGGTGAAGTTGATTAAAATTGGTAGAAGTGAGTTAAAGTAGATTAAAGTGGGTCTTTTCTTTGTTAAAGTCAGTTGAAATAGGTTAAAATGAGCATTTTTTTATTGAAGTATTGAAATGGGTTGAAGTTGGTTGAAGTTAGTGACAAATTAGTTGAAGTTGGTTGAAGTGAGATGAAGTTGGTTGAAGTTGGTTGAAGTGGGTTGAAATTGGTTAAAATTGATTTTTTTTTTGAAGTTCGTGAAGTGGGTTGATGTGAGTTGAAGTAGGTTGAGGTTGGTAAATTTGGATTTACCAACGAAAAGAACAAGGTCTAAACATGTGTATATTTTTTCGTTATTTGTTTTTGATTAGTATATATGAAAAAAATATATCCGTAATTTTTTTACGAATAACGAAAATTACAATTTTTTTGAAGTAAAAACAGCCACGAAATAATATTTCGTACTTGAATCAACATAGAAAAATATTTTTTCAGTCTAAAAAATTTTTTGTCATCAGTAATTNNNNTCACAAATAACATATTACATTTAAAAAAACAAAATACGTACTATGCATCAACTCTGCTACTTCATTTAACTTCTGCCCACTTCTTCCCACTCCTTTCCCACTTATTCTCCCCCTTTTCCACACTTAAAAAAATACAACTCCTACCTACTCTCACCCACTCCTTCCCCTCCTTTTCCACTCTCACCCATCCTACATATGTAATTTTCCAACGAAAAGACCAGTGCCCTAAACAATAATATGTGGTGCATGACCTACAAATTAACTGGTAATTTTTTCACCCCCGGTTTTCACCCGCTCCTAATTTTAAATACCCAAAATTACAGCTACACCATTTCATTTGCCCCACGTCTCCCTCACACCTCCTGCCTTCCATGGAAGAGGCCTCTACACGCAGATCTCATCTCTCTCTCTATATATATATATAATGTATCGCTCTCTCACTTCTATATTACCCACTTGAAAGATCCTAGAATCATGGCCCCTCCAAAATTGCTTCAAAATGAAGCATTTCACTATAAGTGAAATTCTCAAATCTTAGAATTCATTGTACTAAGGGCCTGTTCTTTTCGTGGGTCAATCAATATTTATCAACTTCAACCCACTTCAACCTACTTCAATTTATTTCAACCCACTTGAAAAAAAAATACCAACTTCAACCCACTTCAACCTATCTCAACCTACTTTAACCCACTTTAACCAACTTCAACTCATCCCCTTCATAATTTTAATAATTTGTAAAGTATCATATGGCATTTAGAGTCTGTTGTTTTCATGAGTACATTGAGTGGGGACAAGGGTGAAGTCGGTTGAAGTAAGTTGAGGTAGGTTAAAATAGGCTGAAGTTGGTATTTTTTTTTGAGTTGGGTTGAAATAGATTGAACTATATTGAAGTGGGTTGATATAGGTTGAAGTTGTATGTGGTGGATTGAAGTGGGTTAAAGCAATGAGAATAAAACTAATGTGTGATAACTTATGAAATTATCGAAATTTTGTGAAATTTTTGTTCATTCTTTTTATTTTTTTATTTTTTATTTTTTTATTTTTTATTTTTTATTTTTTATTTTTTATTTTTATTTTTTATTTTTTATTTTTTATTTTTTATACTTTTTATTTTTTATTTTTATTTTTATTTTTATTTCTCTTTTTTCTTTTTTATTATTTCTTTTTTATTTTTTATTTTTTATTTTTTAGCTTTTTATTTTTTACATTGTTCGTTTTATTTTTTACTTTTTATTTTTTAATTTTTATTTTTTGAATAAAACATTAAAATTATAAATTATAAATTAATAAATTAATAAATTACAAAATAATAAACT
>NCQV01049966.1:0-12442 GCA_002740545.1 Lophocereus schottii
TTTGTGCAATGATTTCAAACATGATTGCTCGGAGGGAGGAGGTTCGTGGAGGAAGATACACGCCACATCCTCTTCGCTCGGTAGTTCTAATTTGGGCTTCAATCTCAGTACATTCATCTTGACCACTTGGTCCTTAGTGGGATCCTTAATTTCGACTGCTCCATGGAAAAACACTCTAACCACAATGTAAGGACCAACCCGCCTAGAGCATAACTTTACTAGAAACAAATGAAGGCAGGAATCATATAATAGCACTTTTTGGCTGGAAGAAAACTGTTTTCTATAAATGAGCTTATCAAGAAAGAATTTGGCGCTCTCTTCACTTAACTGAGTTTTATCATATGCTTCCCATCTAATTTCTTCCAACTCCTTTAAGCGAAGCTTTCGCTCCTCACCAGCAGCTTGTCGAGTCAAAGTTCAGGGCCCAAATTGGCTAGCAAGATCGATATTTGAGTTCAAAGAGAAGGTGGTAAGGACGCCCAAAGACCACCCTATAGGGAGACATGCTTAGAGGGGTTTTGAAAGCCATCTACTGGGCACAAAGTGCATCAATTACGTTATCTACCCAGTCCTTCCTATTCACATTCATGGTTTTTTCGAGAATTTTCTTAACTTGCCTATTCGAAACCTCTATTTAATCATTAGTTTGTAGGTGGTATAGGGTTTCCATGTGAGGGAGGATTGAGTACCTCTTAAGGAGTGCATCAAAGGACCTATTATCCAGATGGGTCCCTTGATCACTAATGATGGCCCTAGGGATCCCATACCTAACAAAAATATTTTCTCGCAAAAATAGCACCACCACCTTAGATTCATTCATCCGCATGGGAATGACCTCCGATAATTTTGACATAAAATCCACACATAAGAGAATACACTCATTCCCAAAAGAATTCGGGAATGGGCCCATAAAATCAATACCCCACATATCCAATACGTCCACAACAATGATGGGGCTAGGTGGCATCTTGTCTTTCCTACCTATCTTGCCCACTTGTTGGCAATGCAAGCATCGTTTACAATAGTCATGGGTATCTCTGAATAAGGTAGGCCAACAGAATCGGCTTTGAACAGCCTTCACAGCAGTTTTCTTCCCAGTGAAGTGACATCCATAAGATTGATCACAGTAAAAGGTAAGGACACTCTAAAGGTGCTCATCAAGGATACATCTTTTAATGATTCGGTTCAGACAATATTCAAACAAGTCCGGGTCATGCCATATAAAGAAATGAACCATGGATAGAAAACGATCCTTATCGTCCTTGTTCCACCACCCAGGCATTTCCCGAGTCACCAGATAGTTCACTATGTTAACAAACCATGGCTTCACTTGAACCCTAAACAATTGCTTATCGGTGAAACGATTAGAGATGGGAGGTTCACTTACGTCATAAGTCACTAGCTTAGAGACATGATCTGCTGCTAGGTTCTCAGAACCCTTCCTATCTTTGATCTTATAATCAAGTTCTTGTAGAAACAAAAGTCCACCTAATTGGCCTAGGCCTTGCATATTTGTTTTCCATGAGATGTTTCAAGGCCGCATGGTTAGTTAAAACAATCACATAAGACCCTATGAGGTAAGGTCCAAACTTTTTAAATCCAAAAACTACCGCCAAGAATTCTTTTTCAGTCAAAGTGTAATTTACTTGTGCCACATTCAGAGTATGACTCATATAGTAAATGACATGGGGCTTCTAATGAATTCTTTGCCCTAGAACTACCCTGACCCCATAATCTGATGCATTATACATGACTTCAAAAGATTCTCCCCAGATAGGAGGATGCAGGATAGGTGCAGTAGTGAGCGCCTCCTTAAGCGTTAAAAATGCCACACTCCTTAGAGATGTGGAAGAGTGTCTCCTTAGCTAGCAGGAAAGATAAGGGCTTAGGAATCTTGCTAAAGTCCTTAATAAATCTCTAGTCAAAACTGGCATGCCTAAGAAAAGACCGTACATCCTTCACATAAGTAGGAAGGGGGAGGTTTGCAGTTAAATCCACTTTCGTTTTGTCTACCTCTATACCTCACTAGAAATAATATGGCCCAAGATAATCCTCTTCTTAACCATAAAATGAAATTTTTTCCAATTAGGAGTCAACTTTTTATCCTGACACCTTCTCAACATGTTTCCTAAGTTAGCTAAGCAATCCTCAAAAGAGTCTCTGCATACAGAGAAGTCATCCATGAAAATCTTGAGGCATTGCTTAACTAAATCAAAAAATATCGAGCTCATACATCTTTGGAAAGTGCGCGAGGCATTGCAAAGACCAAAAGGCACCTTCTAAAGGCGTAAGTGCCAAAAGGGCATGTAAACATGGCCTTTTCTTGGTCTTTAAGGCAACAGGAATTTGGGTATAGCTAGAATATCTGTCAAGGGAGCAATGCAAAGCCCGTCCGGCTAACCTCGCCAACATTTGGTCCAAGATGAGCAATGAGAAATGATCATTTCCAGTGATAGAGTTCAACTTCCGACAATCGATGCATACCCTCGACGCCGATTTAATTCTTTTGGTAATGAGCTCACCCTTGTCATTCTTGACCACGGCTATATTGGCTTTAGGAACGACTTAGATGGGGCTCACCTACTAACTATTCTAGATGGGCTAAATACAGTCATGATCTAACAACTTAAGGATTTCCCTCTTTACCACTTTTTGAAGGGTGGGGTTCAATCTTTTTTGTCTGTCTTAGTGAGGTTTGGCATTGTCCTTAATGTGCATGCGGTGTTGTACTACACTGGGACTAATGCCACGAATGTCTCTTAAGGCCCACCCTAATGCTTCTTTGTTCTCCCTTAACAAATCCAGGACTTGAACCTCTTGGTCCGAATTCAAATCATTAGCAAGGATCATAGGAAAAGTTTTATTTGGACCCAAGAGTGTGTATTTCAGCATGTTAGGAAGGGGTTTTAAGTCAAGAGAGGATGATGATAGCACACTAAGAGGTGCCTCATGAGATAAGGGGGGAATAGAAGAGAAGGATGCCAGAATGGATGTGTGTAATGAGTCATCACATTGATCCTCAAATTCAAATGCATCACATTCGAGTTTGTACTCTATGTAAAATGACTCACACACACGTGGCAATAACTCTTCTTCACAATTAACCTCCATTTCCCCTAATGCAAGGTCAGTCACCCAATTAAGGTATTGCTGGTCAATATCATCAAAACCCATTGGCTGCATTTGAGCATTAAACACATTCAATTCTATGGTCATATTTCCAAATATTAATTTCAATTTCCCATCCCTACAATTTATCAAAGCATTTGAGGTGGCTAAAAATGGTCAACCAAGGATAACCGATATTCCCCCACTTTAATTAACACATCCTCAACCATCCCTCTAAAAAGCCTAGTAGAACGGTTGACCAACTGAAGGACCTTTTTGTAGATTTAATCTCCCCTAATCCCAACCTCTTATACACCGCGAAGAGTAGGAGGTTAACACTAGCATCGAAGCCAAGAAGGGCCCGATGAATGTTGTGATGACCAATCACAGTTAAGATTACGGGGCACCCCAAGTCCTCACATTTAACAGACACTTGATTTGAAATGATAGAACTCACATTAGAGGCCAAAAATTCCATCTTGGGAGCATTAGTGGCTCTCTTAGTGGTGCATAAATCTTTAAGAAAGCGAGCATAGGGGGCATTTATTGTATGACATCAAGCAAGGGAATGTTGACCTCAACCTGGGAGAAAGTCTCCTTAAACTTGGCAACATGAGACTGCACTTTTTTCCCTTTCAACTGGTTAGGGAAAGGAGGTGGGGGTCTAGCAACACCAGCAAAAGGAGAATTCTTAGGAGAGGTGGAATCATGGATTGACTCACTCTCCTTAGGTCAATCTAGATCCTTAGATGGGATTTGGATCACTGGGGAGGGGCACATATCATCACCTTTAGAGGAAGGGAGAGAAGATGACGGGAAAGAGGAATTAGTCACATCTTGTTCACCCTTATAGGTGTCAACCTTCTTACCCCACCATAAAGAAATCACCACGATCACTTTCTGAACATCATTAGGGTCAAAGGAAGAGGAAGAGCCTCCACTTAGGTTCACCTCGGGTTGGCTAGGAAACCCCTTTCTCCCTACTAGATATTGCTATTTGAGTAAATTGTTCACTCATTGTCTTCATCATTCTCTCATTTGACTCCCTAAGTTCTCTAATCTTCCTCTCCATATATAGGGAGGGGATATGACTGAGCCACGTGTCGTTGAGGAGGAGGAGGGCCCCTAGGAGCATTGTAAACACCTTGGAAGGGTGGCTTTTGATAAGTCGAAGATAAAGAGTTCCCTTAAGGACCCCACCTTGATTGGTGGGCATCAAGGCATTAAGCCCATTCCACGAAAAATTAGGGTGCGTAGCCCACCCTGAATTGTAAGAAAAGGAGCAAGGATCAAATTTTGGCCTTTGGAAGATTGCATTCACATAACCTTGCTCTTAGCTAGTAGCCAACTGTTAAGCAAACAAGGCGTATGCACTTAGGGAATGATCAATGGACTAACATTGAGAGTATGAGACCATTTAGGGAGGGGAAAAGTTGCTTAGGGTTTGGGCCCTTTAACGTGTTTTCTAAGGTGGCAAATCTAGTATCAATGTATGTATTATCCACCACCGCATGACATCCTCCCTTTTTGCTACTAATCCTAGACCCTAGACTCTTATCCCTAGTAGTTTCCCATTGTAAGGTCTTTTTGGCAAACTCCTTCAGGAAGTCCCAAGCTTTGGTCTCACTCTTATTCGAAAACCCTTCTTGACACATAGACTCGGCCATGGTCCTGGTGACTTGGTCAAAACCCTCATAAATAATTTTGCACAAACACCACCTTTGTTAACCATGGTGTGGACATTAAGTAAGCAAGTGTTTAAACCGTTCAAAACACTTCCAAAAGGACTCCTTCTCAAGTTGGACAAAGTGATTATCACATTCCATAGTTTCACTGTTTTGCCGTTTGGGAAATATTTTGTTAAGAAAACCCTCACAAACCCAACCCATGACGAGATTGAGTTTGTTGGGAGGCTATGCATCCATTTCTTTGCCAAATCATTTAAGGTGAAAGGAATGAAACGCAACCTAACAATATCTTGTGGCACATTAGGGAGTCGCATACTTGAGCATACTTCCTTAAATTCACTAAGGAATAGGCAAGCGTCATCACACCTGCTAAATTTGGTAAGCATGGTTGTGTATTAAGGACTGATGGAGAATTGGACATCCCTATTGAGTTATGGTATTTGAAAGTAAGAGGGATTAGTTGACCTCAGTGGGTAGAAGATTTGATTAAGGGTTTATGGAGTTGGAGAAGGAGGATAGGGAGGCGCTTGGGCTTGTTCATTTGCCATCTCCTCGGGGTTTAGTGCAATGATTGCCCAAGTGTGGAGAGCTCGTTCAACATGAGTCAGTCTCCCATAAGTAGGCGATTAAGTCCGAGCAATCATGCATTTTCATTTTGTATGGATTTTGCTTTTATCAAATTTTTTTGGATTTTGTTTTTAAAATGATCAAAACCAAAAAACAGTGTACAACAATTAACTCTAAATCAAAAGCAAATCAAATGTCATCATCCTTGACGACGGTGCCATTTTGTGGCTAGTTTGTTTCTGTGGTGGGTAAGAGTTTTAGTCGTGCTTTAGGATAAATGGTGATTAACTTCAGATCAACTTAACTATTTGAGTGATTTCAATTTTTAAAAGAATTAAACAAACCTAGCATGCAAACCTAATAAACTCTTCTAAAATGACCTTTGAAAGCAAATAAACGCTGCCGTCATCTAACTAATGATCACTCGCACCTAAAAAACACAAAGTACAGAGAAAATGGGGGTTCGGACTCAACATGGCCCTTGGCTCAGCATCGCTAAACAACGCAACCAACAATCCTCAAAGATCACCCAAAGAAAATTTGATTTCTAAACTAAACTATGCATATTCCAAACAAATACAATAAAAAGACAAGAGAGAAAAGTTACCAATGAGTTCACAAGCACTCTTGATTAAGATTAAGTGATATCACCATCGCCAAGCCTTAAATGAGCTCTTTACCCATAAAACCATATATTGCGCTATCTTAATCTAGCCTAGTGTTGTGAATGGATGAATAAGAGGGGAAAATCAACTAGAGTAATGATTAAGCTTTGAGAGATAGCTTTAGCCTTCCAATCCATTAAGATCAAAACCCAAATCTTCCCGCAACCCCTAACACATCAAACCCATATTTTGGGGAAGATTAGTGTTGCCCAAAAGTGGTTTTATAGAAATTTAAGAGAGATAAAGTAAGATTAAAGGATAATAAAGGGAGAGAACAAGAAACTTTCCATAAAATTCATCTAAAACTTCAACCTTTTGCTATTCATCAATGGAGGAGAGAGAAAGTTCAATAAACCTAGAGCTGGAGTAAGAAAGTTGTTTGAAGAAATGAAGAAGACCTAAAAAATCCAAAGATGCCTTATTACTCTTACATCATCGACTAATCAAGCCCAAACAAAATTACAGGGTTTGGCACGGTCCTGCCCTTGCCACAGGGCACCCCACACCAAAACTCTATCTATGATTTTGCTATTTTGCTTGTGGCACGCTCCCACTGAACCTCTAGCATGCCCTCCCAAATTTTGGCATGCCCTCAGGTTTTTTCCTCCCAAATGGATTGGGCTTGCCTTCCAATTTGGCTGCTTTTATTATTTAACCCTACAAAAAGCAAATCTAATTAATTAACTTATTTAAAGATTATTTGTTAACTAAAATCTAACAATGAGAGTCAAAACTTTGTCTGGTTAAGAACCGAACAGTGTTCATAGACGATATCTTGGTATACTCTAAAACCCTAAAGAACATATTGTCAAAGTGTGAGTTTTGGTAAGAAAAGGTTACCTTCTTTGGCCATGTTGTTTCAGAAGAAGGGATCGAAAGGACCCTCAAAATGTAGAAGCCATTATAAACTGGCGTAAACCTATAAACTCGACTGACGTACGAAGTTTTTTGGGATTCTCTAGATATTTTCAATGATCCGTGAAGGGTTTCTCTAAAGTCACAACTGCCTTGGCTAACCTCACCAAAAGGCCGTGAATTTTAGCTAGACCACTAAGTGTCAGGAGGGTGTCTAGGGGTTGAAAACGACATTAACCTCATCCCTCATTCCTACCCTTCCAGAAGGTAGCAACGGGTTCGTGGATTTTAGTAATATGTCACAATAAGAGTTGGGGTCCATACTTATGCAAGGGGATAAGGTGATCCCATATGCATCCTGTTAATTAAAGCTTCACAAGAGGAACTATTCTAGCCATGCTTTGGACCTTGCTGTAGTGGTGCTTATGCTTACGATATGGAGACATTACCTTTTTGGTTCCACATTTAGGGTATATACAGATCATCAAGGCCTTAAGCATATTTCACCCAAAAAGTGATAAACCTTTGGCAATGACATTGGCTTGAGCTCCTAAGGGATTATAACATAGATGTTCAACATCACCTCGGTAAGGGCAATATAGTAGCTAGTGTCCTAATTCGTAAGCCTTACCACACATCGAATGAAATCTTGTATCTATCTCATCAGTTATGAGATGAATTAAGACAGTTGGGAGTTGAGGTAAAAATAAAGGGAACAATGGTGAAGATTTCCCCTTTATAGCTAAGGCTAACGTAAAAATAGAGGAGATCCATTAGGCACAACAATCTGATGTCTAAGTGGAGAAAGTAATGGTGGATGTGAAGGTCCTAGGTTTGTGGTTTGGGACGATGGCCTTTTGAGATTCCCAGGGAGGGTTTGTGTACGAAATCATGGAGAACTCAAGATGTTGAATTTGGATAAGGCTCGTAACACCCCTCACTCCACACATGCAGGTGGGAGAAATATGTTTAAGGATTTAAAGAAATCATTTTTGTGGAGCAGCATGACACAAGAGGTGATAGAATACATGAGTCAATTCCTTACTTGTCAAACGGAAAAACGTAACACGTGAAGTAAGACGAACCCTTACAACCTCTAGAAATACCGAATAGGAAGGGGGAGTCCATTTCAATGGATTTTATGGTAGGGTTACTTGTCACCCCATAATAGAAGAATTCAGTCTGGGTCACAGTGGACAGATTGACAAACACAATGCATTTCATGCTCATTTGTAACACTTGGAGATTGATACAGCTGGCACAGGCATATGTTGAGGGAGTATTTTATCTACATAGAGTGCCGATCGACATCATATCTGATAGGAACACCTAATCGTAAGCAAGGTTCTGGAGCAAGCTACAGGAAGCTTTTGAGACCACATCAAATTTTAGTTAAGCCTTTGATCTTACTAGATAGAGAAAACAATACAAACTCCGGAAGATATGCTATGGGTCTGCGCCCTGGATTTTAAGGGTACCTAGGAGGAGCAACTATCTAGTATCGAGTTCTCATATAATAATAGCTATTAGGCGAGCATATAAATGGCAACTTATAAGTCCCTGTATGGTAGGACATGTCGTACCACAGTTTGGGGTGACATTAATAGTGGTCATATAATAGAGGTAGGCACGTTGCAAGACATGTTCTAGAAGGTCAGGATAATAAATGAAGGTAACTCAGAGTCGACAGAAACGTTATGCTAGCCAACTGCCTATAGGGGGGAAAATTCTATCTAAAAAACCCTCCCTAGACAAAAAAAAAAAAAATAAAGATAGTCCCATGTCCTCCCTTTGCACCAATTGGTTGCCTTCCCTTATACAAGGAGTAAACTCTTCTTTTTCTTTCTCTGGAAGGATTAAACATTCATTCGTAAATGAAAAACCCTCATCTCTTCAGGTCTTTTATTTTGTTTCATTATACCAAAAGGAAAAGACTTTGTTCTCAATCAATTTGAATTTCTTTTAATTCCATACCCTCGCCTCTAGCATTCTAACCCTATATGATTCAGGTTTAACATCGGGGAGAAGCAAGGAAGCGAGAACTTTTAGGAGGACGGAAAAAGCCTCTGCGTTTAACAAGGTAACTGGATTGTTGAAATTTTTTTTTAACGATTTGGATTCTTAGAGAAGTTTGAAAATTTTTGCTGTAGGACCCTTCTTCTATGAACTAGGACTCAAAGGTAAAAACTTGTGGTTGGATTAATAGGATTGATCTTTTAAATGTATTGGCGTTAAGTCATAAATCATGCATTATTTTAATAATTATTTTGATTATGTTATATATATTATTTCATCTAAGTTACTTTATTTTGAAAGCGTTAATAAAATAAAGAGGAGAAGAGAAGACGTCAAAGTTCGAATTTTGCACGCTAAGTTATCAAATCGGTCCAAAAATAATGATTTATGAAAAAATATTATTTTCATAATGATTTATTTGGGGTAGGGTTACAAAATTATTACTCCTAATTGAAGAGAAACTAGAAGACTTGGAAGAGAATGAGTTTGAAGAAAAAAAAACCCTAGAAGATAATATTATAAAACCCTCAACACCTCACCTCTTCTCCATACTCACATCTCACGCCGACTCCTTCACGTAACAATCTTCATCACCTAATCTCTAACGCCTAGCTCACCAACACCTTCAGCCCCCTCAACACCTTCATATCATCATCGATCATCAGCACAAAGCCCTTCTTGCCTACCCATCATTTACGCTTAGCCCTCACATAATACCATCATCCCCACCATCAGAAAAGATCATCACCTCTTCTCCTCTGCACACCTTCACGCCAAAGCAGCCCCATCACCATTACGGTCATCTTCATCACCATCCATCTCCACACCATAGTCAAGTAGTAGTATTCTATTGTTTCTTTTTACTTTTATTTTCTTTTATTTTTTAGTTAATGTTATTGTTAAACATGAAATCTTTGGTAAATTGTTGGGATTTTATGTATAACATGGGTGAGTAATTCCTTTGTACTTAGTATAATCTATTTGGAACCATGCTAAATTAATTATTTTGAAACAAGTTTTATACTTTATTGTCTAATTGATTTTTATTCATGATTCTATTATAATTTGTACTTATCTTTTATGATATTCATGTTAGATTAGTTAGAATGCATGCTAGTTTTTTTTAATATGAATTCATATGATAGCTTAAAAGGTTTTAATACGTAAACGTTATATTCTTTTAGGCATTAGTGTCACCCTAATTAATCATGGATGACTCAAACTCATCTATTTTAATTAGGTAATCGTTATAGGTCTTTATTAAATCAATTTACTGCTAAATTAATTGCAAGGTGTTAGATGATTTTTTTTTAATAGTTAATGCTCTAGTTTTATTAAACTCTTGCGCTAGTGTTAGAATTATCAAAACTAGTAAGGTTTATATTAGGGTTGGACTTAAGTAAACTATAATATAAGAAAAAATGGGGAAGATCTGCTAATTGGTATCTTCTACAGTCTAACTCATGAATATATCGATTTGTGTGTTGATAATAAATATTAATTTGCATGGTGGATATAGATTATGCTAAGTATTTTTCATAAATTTGGTATCTTTGATAATTATTTGTTGCTTTTTAGTTGTCCTCTCTAGTTTGTCAATATTCATTATTCAATTTATAAGCTTTAATATAAATTTCGTTTACACTCCTCCCCTAAAAGAGTAGTCTTTTAAGAATGTCTTGGTAATATTAGATCAGTTAGATTTTGATTTTTAGTGTGGTTATAATTTTCAGATTTAATTTCTATTATGTTTTGCCATTTTTATCTATTTGTTAGAAATTAGGTTAAAACTAGTTCCTTTTGTGCTTTTTCTTGTTTTAGTCCCTTTTAGAGTTTATATAGTATCCTATTTTGTCTCTATTCAATGTTGAAATTTTTGGAAATTATTTGATAATTTATCAGAATTATTTCGTGAAGTGGATATGTGCAGGTTTTTATTTTAATAAATATGAAAATTACATTTTAAATTATTATTTTATGTTTTTAGGGTTTTATTTAGTCCAAAAAATTATATCCAAAAATCTGGGAATTTTTGTTATTTATTTTCGCATTTATATTCGTGTAGTTTATTCTTTCTCTAATTTTAGATTTTATTTTCTGTTTTAATTTTCTGGAGTTAATTTTCTGTTTTACTTTTTCTGAATTTAATTACATATAATTTTGAAGTTATAAAGTCATAAACTTGCAGAATATTAATTTGGATTACTTTCTGTAACTTTTAATATTAATTTTCTGCTTGTTATTTTATGTTTTAATTTTCAGTCTAAGATTGTGTTATTATTTTCGTTTTTATTTTTCAGATTGTTTAGGATGCTATTTACAGTATTAATTTCAGAATTAAATTTAGAATATTTTGGAGCAATATTAAGTATTTTTCCAGATTTTTACTTATTAAATTTGATTTATTTTGGTAATATAAAGAGAAGTTATAATAAATTAGAGTAATAAAATCACTTAAAATTAAACTTGCTTATTATCATAATCTTTCCTCGTGGCATCGATCCCNNCTTTGCTATATTATAAATATTATTTATAAATCAAAGTAGTGGTTTAATTTGTAACTCTACGATAAGCTGTACAAATTTGGCGCTGTTGCCGGGGAAAGAAATTAAATATTGTTAGTTTTATCTATTTTGTCTTACTATTTTTATTACTTTTTTTTTACTTTTATTATTTTAATTTTGTAGTTGCCTTTAATTTATGAAATTAAGGAGTGGTAATGAGATTGAAGAGGACAATGAGCAAACGTTGGGAGACAAAAACAAAGAAGGTGATCCCAAACTAGTAAGTCTTAAAACTAAAGAGGTAAGAATTCCTATTCTTTGGGAACTTGCTACCCCTAATCTAGAAGCCCAACCTTTATTCATTACTTATGCTACATTAGATAAAACTCTAAAACTAAACTCTGGATTCATCAATCTGCTGCCCAACTTTCATGGACTTCCTGGTGAGGGCCCGTACCATTATGTTAATGAATTCCTTATCACATGCTCTGCTACGATGCATGAGGGGATTCCTGAATACCAAATTAGGTTGAGAGCCTTTTCTTTTTCTTTGCTTGGTAATGCTAAAAATTGCTTATATTACATGCCTCCTGGATCATTCTCTCCATGGACTGCATTGCATAAATAATTTGGAGAGAAATTTTTTCCAGCATCTCGAATTGGATCAATTAGGAAGGAATATGTGGTATCAAACAAATGAATGGGGAAACTTTTTGCGAGTATTGGGAAAAATTTAGTAAACTGTGTGGTAGCTGTCCCCAACATCAAATAATGGAACAGTTGTTGATTCAATACTTTTATGAAGGGTTGCTTCCTATGGATCGTAATATGGTTGATGCTACTAGTGGGGGGGCTCTAGTTAATAAGACTCCGACATGGGCGAGAGATTTATTCAGTTTAATAGCCCAAAATACTTAGCAGTTTGGTGCTAGGGAGTCACAAATTAAAAAGGTTAAAGAGATTGGCTCTAGCTCATCTGTAGAGAGTCAATTATGTTCCATCACTACTACGTTAACCAAGATAGTTACTAGGGGAGTAC
>NCQV01049966.1:15355-28734 GCA_002740545.1 Lophocereus schottii
GAGCTAAGAACTTAGTTGTTGACCATCTTAGTAGACTGGAAATGGGGGAAAGTAATAGTCCTTTTCGTGATTGTTTTCCTTATGAGACTTTGTATGCTGTCATTAGTAGATTACCTTGGTATGCTGATATTATGAACTACATAGTCACCAAAAATTTTCCGTTTGACTTGTCTAAAGCTGAAAAAGAAAAGAAAAGAGCTCAATCTAAATACTATGTTTGGGATGACCTATACCTATGGAAATTTTATGACGATCAGATAATAAGGTGCTGTGTCGATGACAGTGAAATTCTTTCCAATCTAACCTTCTGTCACTCTTCAGAAAGTGGGGGATGTTTTGGACCCAAAAGAACAGCACATAAAGTTCTTGAGGGTGGATTTTATTTGCCTACTATTTGTCATGATGCTTATGATTTTTATGAAAGATGTGAAGCATGCCAAAAGACTGGAAATTTGTTAATAAGGAATCAAATGCCTTCGTATAGTGTTTATGTTTGTGAAATTTTTGATGTGTGGGGTATTGATTTCATGGGGCCCTTCCCCCCTTCTTTTGCGTACACTTACGTTCTTGTACTTGTTGACTATGTGTCCAAATGGGTAGAACCTGTAGCTACTAGAGCTTATGATGCTGAAACTATTATTAAATCTCTCATTCTACATAGATATGGAGTACCAACAGTAATCATCAGTGATAGGAGGACTCATTTTTATAATAAAACTTTAGGTGCCTTATTAGCCAAATATCATGTGGCTCATAAGGTATCTACTAGTTATTGACCCTAAACAAATGGCCAAGCTGAAATCTCTAGTAAAAAAATCAACGGTATCTACTCGTTATTGCCCCCAAACAAATATCATGTGACTCATAAAGAATTTTAATATGGAGAAACTTATGTATTAGTGGAGTTTGATTGAATATAATATATGAATTTTCATTGACAAATAGGAAACTTGCAATCATGATCGATACCTGTAGCTTTGGTGAATGATAGATTGTAAGAAATTATAATATTTCCAAGGTATAGTTTCTAACTGAAAGGGGTCAAACTCTATATTGACTCAAAGTGTTGCAAGAGATACAGGAGGTGTTGCCTTAGCATCTACTAAAAATTGTTGCAACAGGTCCTATGGCAACACTTTTTATGCATTTCTGCAACTGTTAAAGGAACCGATGCTTTAGAACTAAAAACTGTTGCATTAGGTCTAATGCAACGCCCATCAAATGCAACGGCTGAAAAAGTGTTGCATTACACATATGGCAACAGTTTAAACTACTAAGGTGACATTTTTGCCTGTTGCTAAAGCCTAATTTTGTTGTAGTGAAAAATCCACCTCCTCCTCTTTTTGGTGCGCAAAAATTTATGAAATCATTAATTGTCTAGGGAAGCTAGGTAGAAATTATTTTGAAGTCGGTTTAGCTTGAGTTTCGCATGTAACACAAATAAAATTTGTCTTTCAACAAAAACAATTTAAACATTATATCCATGTTAATATATAACTTTTTTTACTATTTGAAGTGGCCCATTAGGGGGTGCTAATATAGATGTTTTCATAGTTTGTACATTTGGTTTTCATGTCAACTAAATAGCGTCATGGGTTTTGATATAAACTTCCCATGCCCTTATGTTGTTTTGCAAGAGATCGGTTGAGGTCAGATTTGTGGATTGAGATATTTCTTAGTTTGAACTGTTATGGCAATTTAGGGCAGTTTATTTTAAACAGTAAAAGATTAATTGTAATTTTAGGTGTTTTGTGAAGAGAATTTGACTGTTGGATTTATATGATTTAAAAGAAAACAAAAATTATTTCATTTTTTCTGGTGTGTTAAATAGAGATTTTGGTCAATTTATTTGAAACATTGAAATATAATTATACTTTTAAGATTTACATGAATTAAATTTAATTATAAGATATGTATGCTTTGGAATAAAAAGAAAAATATTTCGTTTATTTCCTTCAGTTAAATAAATTATATTAAATGTGAAAAAAATTCAGTTTCACCAGCTTAATATAATGATCGTGTTTTATTTTTAATTTTTTTATATTTCACGTTCAACCCTTGTAATATGTTATATCATGCTTATGATGTGTAATTTTTCAACACAACCCTTACATATAAATGATCATAATTATTATTGACTACGTTATCAAATTCAAAGAGAAAGATAACAACGAAGATAATGACAAAGCTGACAGCAACAACAACAGTAATAATAGAAATAATCTTGGAAATCATATTTATATTTCTATTATCTCCAATAATACATGCTCAAATGTATATTTGTATCAAAAAAGACAACATAATAATAATAATCATGGAAATCAAAAATGTTTACTATTTTTACCTAAATCTATATGTTGTATTATGTGTTAATAATAAGGTGTCAAACAAAATTTTACGGCTTGTTCAGTAATTATAATTTGATTTCCTTAAGTTAAAACATCTAAAACATAAACTTATTCTATAGTAATAAAATAATGAACAACTTTTATATCCATTACAATCTCTTAATCTCTCTTTGATAATTAGATTATCATAATTAATATTAACTATGTTATCAAATTCAAAGAGGAAGATAACATCGCCGACAACAACAATGACAACAATAACAATAGTAGTAATAATGAACATAATCATGAAAATCATATTTATTTTTCTATTATCTCTAATAACACATGCTCAAATTTATATTTGAATCAAAAAATACAAAATGGTAATAACAATCATGGAAATCAAAAATGTTCATTAGTTCTTTATAATTGTGTATAATATATTATATGTTAATAATAAGGTGTCATATAAGGCTTTATGACTTGTTCAGTAATTATAATTTGGTTTCCTTAAATTAAAACTTCTAAAATATGAACATATTCTATAATAATGAACTAATACAATTTTTATATCCATTATAATCTCTTAATCTCTTTGGTAATTAGATGGTTGTAATTAATATTGACTATGTTATCAAATTCAAATAAAAAAATAACAACGATGACAACGATAATGACGACATAAATAATAATAATAATCATGGAAATAATCATGGAAATCGTATTTATTATTCTATTATCTCTAATAATACGTGCTCAAATTTATATTTGCATAGAAAAATGTAAAATACTAATAATAATAATGATGGAAATCAAAAATGTTTTGGTCCATAGGAGCCACAAAGGGTAATAGAATACAACGAGAGAGGGGGGAATTAAACCTGAGACCTAATGTGCCTAGTAAAGAGAGAGAGATTATTGCATGTGCTATTTACTAAGGCGGCTATCGAGATCAATCCAAGGGCTTAGATTGCCTGTAATTTTGATCAACAGTTGTGAAGCAATACATATCCAAAATTCATTCTCATGTTAGTATTTTCCATTTCCTCAACACTCAACCCCTTACAAATTTTACCATTTATGGTATAAAGATTCCTTGATTATTTATCCATTAGCTTAGATAGTTGATTAATTTTATTTCGATATCAAGTATTGATTTTCTTAGCCTATATCAAGGGCTAAAGCCCAATAGATAAACCCAGTCCTCATGCAATTGGCCTCGATTTGCCACAATGCTACCATGCGCTTGTGCCTCTATGATGGGGGTAGTGTCAACCATGTGGGAGAAGTAACCCCTAGGGATACATTGAGGGTGAATAGAGGAAGTGCTTTGAAAGAGTTTCTAACCCGTAAGTTGCTTATCAACTTTGATACCTAGCTGGCATATATCGTTAAAGGATTAGTAAGGGTGAGGATCCACCTTGTTGGCAATGCTAGGTGATAATCCTTTAAAGAACCTAGCAACCTTGAGCTCAAGCTCTTCGTCCAAGCTAACACTTATTTGGAGTTGTTCAAGTTCCTTGATGTACTACCTTTAGATTCTCTTCGCTGAGAGAGGTAACGTTACGGTAGAGTTCTTACTTTTAAGAGGAAGGTATGGACCCCTTATCCATATACTTTTTAAGCTTGGACCAAGTTTGATTTTGCATTCGGCTTCTCTACCCCTACATTTCTTCAAATGCTCATTCCACAGTGAAGCATACCTCTTCAATTTAGGAATGGCCAACTTGAAGGACTTTTCGTCATAATACTCTTTAAGTTCAAAAATCCTTTCAATGGCTTATGCCCAATCAAGAAAATTCTCCGGGCTAAGATTACCACCAAATTCTAGTGCCTTAGCACTAAGATCCTTAAGGTCATCCCTTGGATGCCTTCTTCTTTTAGGCCCTTCTTCCTCAGTATCAAACTCTTCATAAGAGGAAGAGTCCGTAATGTCAATAGGGTTAACATCATAGCCTCAAGTTTCGGCCATCCTGTAATGGTCTTATACTGTCAGGATGTCTTGTGCAGAGTGTAGACTAGTGTTTATCCCAAACTAGCTAAGTACATTATGTAATATACATTGGATGAGTGAACTCTCAAAAAACAAATGTTGATGAGAATCCTTATGGTGGAAGCACAGCGTGCAAACAGTGCTCTCTAAAGGCACTCCCATGCTAACTAGCCTGTCTTTTGCGAGAAGCCTATTCAATAACTTTTTCCAAAAGTAAGAAGGAGTGCCTTGGGACTTTGTATATGTTCCCAGCCACTTTACATAGGGGATAGTTGTTTAGCTTACCCATTAACCATGAATGTCCTAAGAAAATAGTGGATTCTCTAGAGTAGAAGCTTGCTAGCTGTTCCGTAAATACCCAGGAGCAACTTTATCTCTTATCTTAAGGATTTTCCAACTGTGCCAAGAAGAACTATCCTCTATAGGTACATTTCAAATACTCCTGTCCCTTATGTAAAATCCATGAATCCATTTTAACCAAAGGCACATTTTCTCTTTTGCAATATACTAGAGGTTCTTAGCTATAACAGCATAATTCTATATGTCACACTCCCAATCCACTAGCTTTCTTAGCCTTGCAAACAAAATCCCAGGCTATTGGTGAAGCCTTTAAGTATTCTTTTTTTTATCCCAAAGGGAAATTCTTGCAAATGCCTTCAATGTTCTTTATGACACCATTTGGCAGAATAAATATTAAAATCCTATATGTGTACAATGAGAACAATGCAAAATTGAAAGCTATAATCTGGCAGCATATGATAGGGTTTTGGATGTCTAACATTGAATTATTTTTGGGATTGTTTCAACCACAGCACTTTACTGAGCCTTAGTCCATCAAGGGGACCCCTAAATATCTTATTGGGAAGCACCTAAAAGAGAATCTAGTAAGGCCAAGGAGTTCACCTCTAATTTGGTTATAAACCCCAGCTATGAACACTTATAATTTGTGAACATTTGCATGTAAACCAGTTACACTCAAGAAGGCATGGAAACCATCCATGAGTATTTGCATAGTTGGTGGATAAGCCTTATACAAAATCATAAGGTCATCAGCAAAGCACAGGTTTAGAAGTTTCATTTCCTTGTATAATGGGTGGACCTTGATTGGTTTTTGGACAGCAACATTCTGTAATGATCTAATAAGGTAATCTATCATAAGCACAAAGATAAGAGGGGACAATAGTTCTCGTTGTCTAATCCCATTCCATCCCTTAAACCATCTATGGTCATGGCCATTTAAGTTGATGGTAAAGCTGCTTGTGGATATCAAGGTAACGATCCATTCTATAAATGGATGATGAAAATTTAGTTTTAACAGTAGCTGATCTACAAAACACCACGAGATGGAGCCATATGCCATTTTGAGGTCAATCTTAAATAAACATCTTGGAGAGACCTTTGTCCTTTGGTATAATCTTATTAGATCTTGACAAATCGTGATAGTGTGAGCAATTAACCTTACCTTAATGAAGGCTGACTGGCTTTCATTTACCAGGAGAGGTAAGATAATTCTGAGCCTATCGCATAACATATGAAAAATGCATTATACAGTGTATTGCCACAAGTAATTGGTCTATAGTTTGCTACTATGGCAAGACTTTTAATTTAGGGACTCAAAGATATTCTGGTGCCATTCCATTTGCTGAGCAGTTTACCTAATCGAAAAAAATCTAGCATAGCATTGCACACATTGTTAGTAATAACTAGCCAGCTGCTTTGAAAGAACCCACTATTAAAACCATCAAGACTTGGACTTTAAGGAGAAGGATTTGAGAATAATGCTCTTTTGACATCCTCATTTGTAAATGGTTTCGTGAGACCTATTTGCTATGATATCGAGGGACATAAGCCCATAGCTATAACTTTATCATCACTATCATCCTGGACAACAACAATTGAGCCTAGAAAGTTCTTATCGTAATGCACAAAGTGCTCCATAACCTTGGTATAGTCCTATGTCTCATGTCCATTCTTCATTTGATGTGAGGATATTTTGTTGAATGATGCCTCTATTTTAGCTTCTCAAAAAAGTATCTCTCATTTATATCACCAAGTTTCGGCTACTCTTTGGATTTTTGCATATAAAAGCTCTCCAGCTTATCACTCCACAAATGGATATTTTCTCGTGCTCCCTTCTCCTCTTAGTACAACCCGTCATTTAGTGGTTGTTATTGAATCTGTAATGTAATGCTATTATGCTCATTCTTAGTAGATGCAAACTAGTTCTGGATGTCTCTAAAAACTTCTTTATTTAGTTTCCTGAGTGGATATTATAAAAGTTCCAGTTTCTTTATGACTCTGAACATAGGGGTCCCTTGTATTGGTTTGTTTCCAAATATCCCGCACGATCTCTAGGAACTTTGGATCTATGGTCCATATAGCAAAGAACCTAAATCATTTTATACCATGATCTTAATTCAAAGAATTTCAAAATCCCGAGAAAGTGACCTGTTGTGTCATATTAGGGGAAAATAACCTCGGAATTAGGAAATTCTATTATCCAATGGGGATATGCCATAAGCCTATTTCCATGATAAATCCAACAGACCCTGCACCCCTTTATTATACAGAATTTCATTCGTTTGAAGGTAGCCAAGGCTAATCTCCCCAAACCTGACACTTGATCATCAAGGTTACGCTCAATACCAACCAACCTAGCGATAGGGGTGATAAGGCCTCCAATTACTATCTTCTTAGCAGAACTAGTAGCTACACTCAACAGTTGAATGGAAAAATACGAACCAGGGTCAATTCGTGTCCCTTCTAGCATGCTATACAAGAAAATTAGCTTGGATAGACGAGGTATATTTAAGCTGTCCTCCTGAGAAAACAAGCTATAAGTAAGGACACATTGGGCTGCTCTAAACGAGTTTTGAATAATAGTGCCCTTAGAGCGACCAGCATCATATTGATAATTACCAATTAAGGTGTACTAAAACGCATTATTGTTAGACTCCCTAGGTGCATAATGTCGGTCTAAATCTAAACTAGGTGGAAAACCGAATATGCTATTAAAAGCGCTCAAATTTAGCTCATAAAATTCCATGTTAAAAAATAGAGATATAACCTTCTTGACTGTGAGGATCACTCGTGCCTTCAACATGCAAAGTACTTAAAAATTCCAAAGTAAGTTCATGATATATCTGGTGCCAAGTCTCAATAAATTGACCCATACCCTTACGAGCAAATAAACCATGAGTATCATCTAGCAAACCCAATCTAGTTAACAAATCCTCATCAAAATATCGAGTAGTTACAACAAGTTTACTACTCAAACCATTATAGTGAGAAACATGATCAGGATTAGTTAAACCAAGTGCGTTAGGTACGTTACCTCTATTTCATGTAGTAGTTGAGATTTGGAAAACTCTACAAGAAACTTGACTTGACATCCACGCTCTTAGAGTGCACCTTATTCTCTTCTTGGGTGCCATAGATATGGAATGTGGATGGTGTGGATGCTTAAAAATCCAAACAATGAAGAAAATGGACGAAAAGCATGAAAAACTGAAAAGTTTATGCAACTAAAGGGCTACTGGGGAAGAATTATGGAAGGAAATATGAAAGTTTAGAAGATGAAGAGGTGCAATGGTAGTGTTTGAAGAACATGGGAGAAAATGGTTATGAGTAGTAATGAATAAGGAGGAAGAAGAGTAGAAAAGGGAAATTCGAACGAGATTGGGAAGGTAGGTGAAGAAATTAGGAAAAAACGAAAGACATTTGATGGAAAATTGTTAAAAATGGATGGGGGAAGGTAGGTGTTAACGGAATTTGTAGAGAGAGAAGGAAAGAGTTTGGAGTGAGAAAGGGACGAGGTGGAAGATGAATGAGTGAAATGTTAGGTCAAAGGGTATGAAAAACCCTAGAGCACAAACAAATAGGCCTGCCACGGATCGTGGGGACAGATGGTCCATGGTCAGCTCTGTTCTAAAATTGTTTTTGATTTACTTGGTAGGGGCTCCAAGGAGCACGTCAGACACCACTAGGGGTCTGTGGAAGCTTTTTCTGGAGCCCCTAAAACTCTCTTCTTACTTTTTTCGATGTTTCTTCTTTTTTTCCCCCTTCTTTTTCCTCTCTCTCTTTTTTGTTGCCTTTCTTTTTTTGTTCTATTCTCCTTTTTTCTTTTTTCTATTGCTTTTCAAAATAAGAAATGCATTATATACAATCAAAAAGAAAAGCTATTAAAGGAGAAACTTGGGTTGCCTTCCAAGAAGTTCTCTTTTAAGGCCGAGAGCTTGACCTTAGCTTTTTTGCTAGCATAAGGTTAGAAAGGGTGTCGGTATAGGGCTTCTCAATTGGCTCGCCTATAAAATAAGGCTTAAACCACTGTCCTTCACCGTAGATAGAGAAACAAAGATTTTAGAGTGAGAAAGATGCGTGGTGGAAGATGAATGAGAGAAATGTCGGCTCGAAGTGCATGAAAACCCTTGACCACGGACGAACAAGCCTGCCACGAATCATGAGGACCACCACGGATCATTCGTGGTCAGCCTTGTTCAACAAAAAAATTGATTTCTTAGCAAGGGCCCCATGAACCACGTCAGAGAGCACTAGGGGTCCGTGGAAGATTTTTTCTTCAGCGTGTAAAACTCTCTTATTACTTTTTTCGATGTTTCTTCTATTTTTACCTTCTTCTTCCTCACTTGTTTTTTTGCCTTTCTATTTTTTCCTGCTATCATTTTTTCTTCTTTCTCTCGTTTTTCAAAATAAGAAATGCATTATATATGATCAAAAAGAAAACCTAGTAAACGGAAAACTTGGGTTGGCTCCCAAGAAGTAGTCTTTTAAGGTCGAAACCTCGACCTTAACTTCTACTATGTTGGCCTGAGGTTAGAAAGGGTGTGGATATAGGACTTCTTAATTTGCTCCACTACAAAATAAGACTTAAACCACTATCCTTTCCCGTAAAGAGAGAAGCAAAGAGTTTGGCATAAGAAAGAGGCAAGGTGGGAGATGAATGAGTGAAATGTCGGCTCAAAGGGCGTGAAAAGTCTTCACCATGGATGGAAAGGCTGGCCACAGACCTTGGGGACCATCATGGATGGTTCATGGTCAGCTCTGTTCTAAAAAAGAAATTTGATTTCTTGGCAGGGCTCTACGAACCATATCAGACACCGCTAGGGGTCTGTGGAAGCTTCTATCTGGAGTATTTAAAACTCTCTTATTACTTTTTTCGATGTTTCTTCTTGTTTTTCCCTTCTTTTTCCTCTTTTTTTTGTCTTTATGTTTTTTTTTGTTTTTTCCTGCTCTCTTTTTTTCTTATTTCGCTTGGTTTTCAAAATATGAAATGCATTAGCTACAATAAAAAAGAAAAGCAAGTAACTGAAAAACTTGGGTTGCCCCGCAAGAAGTGCTCTTTTAAGGTCGAGAGCTCGACCTTGACTTTTATGCTGGCTCAGGGTCAGAAAGGGTTTGGGTAGAGGCCTTCTCAATTAGCTCCCTTAGAAAATAATGCTTAAACCATTGTCCTTTGCCATAGAGAGAGAAAGAAAGAGTTTGGTGTCAGAAAGAGGCGAGGTGGATGGTCAATGAGCGAGATGTCAGGTTAATGGGCGTGAAAAACCCTTGACTATGGGCAAACAGGCCTGTAACGGACCATAAGGACCACCATGGATGGTCCGTGGCAAGCTCTGCCGCAAAAAAATTTTCCATTTCTTGCCAGTGGCTCCACGAACCACGTCAGACTGCACTCGGGGTCCGTGCAAGCCGTTTTCTAGAGCATCTAAAACTCTCTTATTACTTTTCTCGATGCTACTTCATTTTTTCCCTTCTTTTTCCTCTCTTTTTTTTTGTCGTTCTATTTCTTTCTGCTCTTTTTTTTCCCCCTTCTTTGCCTTGTTTTTCAAAATAAGAAATGCATTATATACAATCAAAAAGAAAACCTAGCAAATGAAAAACTTGGGTTGCCTCCCAAGAAGAGCGCTTTTGAGGTTGAGAAATCAACCCTCACTTTTATTTTAGCTGGAGGTTAGAAAGGGCATGTGTAGAGAACTTCTCAATTGGCTCCCCAACAAAATAAGGCTTAAACCACTATCTTTTACCATAGAGAGAGCAGGGAAGAGTTTGGAGTGAGAAAGAGGTGAGGTGGAAGATGAATGAGTGAAATATCGGGTCAAAGGGCATGAAAAGCATTTGACCATGGACAAAAAAACCACTCGCGGATGGTGGGGACCGCCTACAACTGGTCCATAGCCGGCCTTGTTCCAAAAACAAGTTATTTACTTGGCAGGGGCTCCACGAACCATGTTAGACACCACTAAGGGCCTATCGAAGTTTCTGTCTAGAGCATTTGAAACTCTCTTATTACTTTTTTTGGTGTCCCTTCTTTTTTTTCTTTTCTTTCCCCTCTTTTTTTTTGTATTTCTATTTTTCTTTGTTTTTTCTGCCATTTTTTCTTCTTCTTTCTCTTGTTTTTCAAAATAAGAAATGCATTAGCTACAATCAAAAAGAAAAGCTAGTAAATAAAAAATTTGGGTTGCTTCCCAAGAAGCGCTCTTTTAAGATGGAGACTTGGACCTTCACTTTTATGCTAGCTTGAGGTTAGAAAGGGTGTGGCTAGACGACTTCTCAATTGGCTCCCCACCAAAATAAGGCTTGAACCACTGCCCTTTACTATAGAGAGAGAAGGAAAGAGTTTGGAGTTAGAAAGAAGCGCGGTGGAAGATAAATGAGAGAAGTGTCGAGTCAAAGGGCATAAAAAACCCTTAGCCATGGACGAACAGGCCCACGGCGAACTGTGGGGAGCACCGCGGATGGTCCGTGGCAGGCTCTGTTCCAAAAAAAATTTTAATTTCTTAGTAGGGGCTCCACGAGCTACGTCAGACACCACTAGGATTCCGCAGAAGCTTCTGTCTAGGGGTCTAAAACTCTTATAAATTTTTTTGATGTTTCTTCCTTTTTTTCCCTTCTGTTCCCTCTCTTTTTTTTTGCCTTTTTATTCTTCTTTTTTTTTTTCCTGCTCTCTTTTTTCCTTCTTGCTCTTGTTTTTCAAAATAAGAAATGCATTATATACAATCAAAAAGAAAAGCTATTAAAGGGGAAACGTTAGTTGCCTCCCAAGAAGGGCTCTTTTAATGTTGAGGGCCTGACCTTAACCTTTTTGCTGGCTTAAGTTTAGAAAACGTGTAGGTAGAGGGATTCTCAATTGGCTCGCCTACAAAATAAGGCTTAAAGAACTTTCCTTTACTGTAGAGAGAGAAACAAAGAGTTTGGAGTGAGAAAGAGGCGTTGTGGAAGATGAATGAGAGAAATGTCGGGCCAAAGGGTGTGAAAAGCCCTTGACCACGGCGGAACAGGCCCGCCACAAAATCATGGGGAACACCACGGATGGTCCGTGGTTGGCTTCGTTCAAAAAAAACTTTGATTTCTTCACAGAGGCTCCACGAACCACATTAGACAACACTAGGGGCCCGTGGAAGCTTTTTCCAGGAGCAACTAAAACTTTCCTATCACTTTTTTGGATGTTTCTTCTTTTTTTCCCCTTCTTTTTCCTCTCTTTTTGTTTAGCCTTTCTATTTTTTTTCTGCTCTCTTTTTGTCCCTCTTTCTCTTGTTTTCCAAAATAAGAATTGCGTTATATACAATAAAAAAAACTAGTAAATGGAAAATTTGGGTTGCATCCTAAGAAGCGTTCTTTTATGGTCAAGAACTCAGGCTTAATTTCTTTGCTGGCTTAAGGTCAGAAAGGGTGTGGGTAGAGGGCTTCTCAATTGGCTCCCCTACAAAATAAGGCTTAAACCAATGTCCTTTACCGTACGAAGAGAAGGACAAAGTTTAGAGTAAGAAAGAGGCGAGGTCGAAGACAAATGAATGAAATGTCAGGTTAAAGGGCATAAAAACTCTTGACCACGGATGGAAAGGTCGGATGCAGACAGTGAGGACCATTATGGATAGTTCGTGGTCGGCTTTGTTCCAAAAAAGAAATTTGATTTCTTAGTAAGGGCTCTGCGAACCAGATCAGATACCACTAGGCGTCTGTGGAAGCTTTTGTTTGGAGCATCTGAAACTCTCTTATTACTTTTTTTGATGTTCCTTCTTTTTTTGTTTCATTCTTTTTCCTCTCTTTCTTTTTTGTAGTTCTACTTTTCTTTATTTTTTTCTACTCTCTTTTTTTCTTCTTTCTCTTGTTTTTCAAAATAACAAATTCATTAGCTACAATCAAAAAGAGAAGCTAGTAAATGAAAAACTTGGGTTGTCTCCAAAGAAGCGCTCCATTAAGGTCGAGAGCTTGACCTTGACATTTATGCTAGCTCGAGGTCAGAAAGGTGTGGGTAGAGGGGTTCTCAATTGGCTTCCCAACAAAATAAGCCTTAAATCATTGTCCTTTACAGTAGAAAGAGGAGGAAAGAGTTTGGAGTGAGAAAGAGGCGAGGTAGAAGATGAATGAGAGAAGTGTCAGGTCAAAGGGCGCGAAAAACCCTTGGCCATGAACGAAGAAGCCCGCAGCGGATCGTGGGGACTGCCACGGATGGTCCGTGGTCGACTCTATTCAGAAAAAAAAAATTGATATCTTGGCAAGGCTCCACGAACCACGTCAGACACCACTAGGGGTCCGTAGAAGCTTCTGTCTGGAGCATCTAAAACTCCCTTATTACTTTTTTCGATATTTTTTGTTTTGTTTTTCCTTCCGCGCCCTCTCTTTTTTTTGTCTTTTTATTTTTCATTGTTTTTTTTTATGCTCTCTTTTTTCCTTCTTTCTCTTGTTTTTCAAGATAAGCAACACATTATATACATTCAAAAAGAAAACCTAGTAAATGGAAAACTTAGGTTGCCTCTCAAGAAGCACTCTTCTAAGGTCGAGAGATCGAACTTAACTCTTATGCTGGCTCGAGGTCAGAGAGGGTCTGCGTAAAGAGCTTTTGAATCGGCTTCCCTACAAAATTAGGCTTAAACCACTGTCATTTATTGTAGATAGAGAAGGAAAGAGTTTGGAGTGGGAAAAAGGTGAGGTGGAAGCTAAATGAGTGATATGTCGGGTTAAAGGGCATGAGAAACTATTGACCACAGACGACCAGGCCTGCTATTAATCTTGGGGGCCACCATTGATGATCTGTGGTT
>NCQV01049972.1:0-10012 GCA_002740545.1 Lophocereus schottii
TTCAGCATTGAATTCCTTAGGCTCCTTGGGGATTGACTTTCCATGTTCAGTTGTTTTCTCAGGGATGAGTGGTCCATTCTTGATGAGCATCCATAGCTCATAGTCCTCGGCTTGGATGTAGTTTTTCATCCTATTCTTCCACCAACTATAGTGTTGGCCATTAAAGTATGGTGGTCGAGTTATGGATTGACCTTCAAGCATGCCTTGTGGGGTACTCATCTTCAAGGATCTCTCAAGGTGTTAGCCTTTCAAAGGAGAACCTGCTCTAATACCACTTGTTGCTTTAGAGAGTACACAACCACAAGAGAGGGGGTGAATTGTGGTGTCCTATTTTTGCAATATGCTGGCAAGCAGTCTTAGACCCTGTTTGCTCAGGCTGTTCCTGAGATATGCAGAAGCGAAAATCCAACAAAATTGAATGCGGATATAATGGACACAGGATTTTTACGTGGAAAACACCTCTAGCCCAACTGAGGTGAAAAACCATGACCTACCTCGTGTAGGATTTGCACACTTCACTAAACGGGCTAATCACGTTACAATAGTAACACACCTTGTTACAAATTGCAACTCACGTAACCGTCTTCCCTAAGACAGGTTACCCCACGTCCAAAATCCCCTTGATTTGGACACACAATCAGCTTACTTTTATGAAAGAAGAATATAAAGAAAAGCACCCTATTACAATGCTTCCCAACTAAGCTAATATAGGGTACAATGAAGTCCTAGTATGCCAACTTTGAAAGCTCAAATATATCACTCTCTTGACTCAGTTTTCTTTTGAAAATTTTAAACACATAAACACTGAATTTTTGCCTTTGAAAACCGATACTTCTGAAGTTGTAAGAAGTGACTTTATATAGTGCCTGGTAAAAACAATTCCTCAAATTTTTGGAAACCAAAATTTCTAAAGGATATAGAGTCCTTTAACCGCAAGGGGTGAGGTAATATGAGCTGGTAAGAATTCCTTAATTGCTTAAGGCGGTGATTCTTTAGCAACACGGTGTCATCCTTTAGCTCATGATTTTCTCAACAACCTTATCCACTTGCCAAAAGTTGAACATTCTTTCTATTCAAAAAGATTTTACAAATCCCCTTAGATTTTGATAACCGTTTTAGGGTAAGGGGTAAGATACTACACAAAAAAAATCTTGCTTGCAAATCTTGGAGAAGCTGCCCAAAATCAGAGAGAGAAAAATCGTGTGAAATCATTTTTTCGTAGCTTATTCTGAAAACACCCTGACCACCCTGTTTCCAAGATTGTTTTGAAAGGTGTTCCGAAATATTTTCTAAAAAGTAAAATCGTTTCAAGTGAGTGGTAAGTTAAGACTTTCTAATTGGCATATTAACAAGAGTCTAAAAATATAAAATCTAAATCAAATCAAGACATCTTGTTGTAATCGACCAATCATCTTGTAGAGAGACGAATTTGCTGCTTCAAACACTTCACAGGCACTGTTTTTCACGGCTGCACTTATATCGCTGACTTGAGTACTTATTCTTAGTCAACCTTTAGTCAAGCAAGTTTAAGACATTGAGAACAGCAGTAAAGATCTGTTTGGAGAGCCTGTTTGGAACAACAACAACACTTGGATTTGTTATCATCAAAACCTTATACATCATAACAATATTGTTATTGGGAAAGCTTGCTTCCCAACACTACAAAAAGGATTACTACCCTCCACATTTAATTTTGCTAATAACCATGCTTATAAGTGTAGAAATAGCAGTTGCCAACACTTAGGCTAAATGTGGGGAAGGTAACTGTATGGAAGTGTTCTCCACACTTAATGAAAATACGGGTAGAGCTATATTTTTCACACTCATAAATACGAAGTAAGTACTAATTACCGACAATTTATGTGTGGCTATTTTATGCTTTGTCTACTCTAGAAGATGCAAGAAGTCATAATTTTTCCCACACTTAAAAGTCTTACCAGTATTGTCCTAGTTTTTAAAAAAAGAATGCCGGTAATTAATATAAAACTTATTAAGTTAAAAATAGAACAATTGTATACAATTGTTCTTTTTCTAATAGACAAGTTTTATTCTAATTATCAGCACGCATCACCCTACATAAATGAATAAAATTAACAAACCAACAAATTAAAGTAGATGAAGCATCAATTAAATAAATTACACATTAGTGCCTTAAAAAAAATTAATTATAGGCACAGCAACAAAGACTAAGGTAATCAAAACTAAATATTCTTGCATGGTTTTGAATCTATCCTGCTAACTTTTTTGTTGTAGGTAGCTAATTGAATATTTTATTGCTCTATATACTACCTAAAGCTACACTTTGAAAACATGCCTAACATTCAAGAATACATAAAAAAATTTCCATCTTTGTTTTCTTCACTGAGAGATGTTAGCACCAGAAATGCAACCTGTTAGACAATTGAAACACACAGAAAAAAATGAACTATTAAGAAAGATAACCAGTGAGATTAAGTGAGAAGTAGACTTGGCAGAATCAAGTTTAAAGACGCATAAACAGAGTTGAAACAAAGACACACAAAACCCTAAATGAAAATCAATACATACTCTTACCAGCTTGCTGAACAATAGTGAACAATTTTTTGTAAAAAATCTTGCTCAGTAGGTCCTTGTCCACTTCTTTTTACCCTTAACATAGGCCTACAATAAATGATGTTTTAATTTTAGACTTAGTTAACCCAAAGTAAACGACAAATCAAACCTTAATATACAAGCATTTATACGCCATGCCGCCCAGAAAACAATGAGCACACTCTCTTCTCTTCGAATTCCTGAAACTTCTCCATGTGTCCGGATTTTCCTCGATTGCCTTGTCGACTAACTTTTCTATCTCAACGCGACCACACTTCAAATTCATTCAAATGAAATAATTTGCTGAGGATACTTGAAGTAAGAAAAACATAGAAAACCATATGCATACAGGAGTAAAAATACATTGGAACTATAGAGTCCATAATATCTTTCAACAATTATTTACCTAATTGTGCAGTGTCTTATTTGCTTGCTTTTTAGGCAAATTGATACGTGGTAGAAAATTAGAAATATCTACTTCTTTACTCTTTTGTCCGTTGATTGGATTTTGCGCTTGTTGATTATGTGCATTTCCTACAAGTCTCCAACAACCATCTCTAGAAATCTCATCATTCGGGGTGACACCATCATTACAAGTCCCAAATTCAACTCGAGTGCTCTTTGAATTTGTTAGGCTACGAGACAAATGATTCATTTCCTTAGATGATGAGTGATTACTGTGAGTAAAGTTTTCCTTAAAATAAAAAAAAAAATAGCCAAATAAGTTGAATAATCTATTCCAATTTAACAAATATCATATTAGGGGAAAAAAAACAGCACTTGCGTTGTTGCATATGGATTAATTACCCTAGAGCAGATAAGTTCTCTTGAAAGTGCTGAAGGCATAGAAGTTAAGCGACCACCCCTACTAACTCCGTGGATGCATTTCAACTCAATGAAAACATTAGTGAAATAATTACCAAATTATATAAATTGCTCAAATAATAGGCACTAGAAGTATTTCACTTCTAAGCCTGCCCTTTAAATTGCTCAAATGAAAATTACTTAATGTCTAACCTACTCTGTTTGGTCAAGATTCAGCCTTCGAGCGATGTTCGATTGATTTGAGCAACCAGAAGTATTTGTATTTTCCCCCATAGATGTGTTTTGATTATACGACTACATAAAATTACAAATTGAAAAGAAATTTAAATAACAAAAAGTTAAATGTGCAAGGTTTTTACATTATACTATAATGTCATGTTTCGTGCACAAAATAAGGACTTACTTGATTGACAAGATTATGCGGTCGTGGCATTCTAATTGTGGAATTTTCCATCCTATTTGCCACACTAATATGTTTCTTGCCGATTTGAGTTGTACAGGACTTGTTAACTCCTTGAAGTGAATTTGGCTAAATAAAACTAGAAGTCAGACAATGATATGATTGCGTAAGACGAAGTAGCTAATAAGAACATAATTGTAATTGTCATGATTGTAAATCTCATCTTTACTCAAGTGGCACAACATGAAGCTAAATGCAAGAAAATAAAAAAGGAGTGGTTGTTTTGTTTTATTTGCACTTGTATGTTCTCTTTACCTCCACCACTTCGTCTTTGCTGACTCATCTATAAATACCCAAAATCAAGTATGATAATGTTAAAAAAAATTAGCCAACCACAAGATTTTGTACGAGAAGACCACATTTATGTGCATACAGAATGTGAACTCACTTTGTTTAGAACATGAGGAGATCTGGATGTATGAGCAGCTCCATCTTTATCCCTTAATACAATTTGACCTAGATGCTTAATATATGCCTCATTATTCTTAGCTAATGTAGGCATAGTTGTCAAAGTTTCTCTTATGAGTTCACTAACTAAGGGTGTGTTTTCCTTTGATTCTCTTCAACGTCATCACCCTGATCACAAACCAAGTGAAGAAATTAACATCGACCTTATCCAAAGTGTACATGTATTCATTCTCTATTTTTAATTATGGTAGCTCAATAGGAAGTACCAAAACCATGGTTTAAAAATGATCTAAGATAGAACATATGCATCATCAGTTCGTTGAGACTTCAAGTGACCCCTTGGCACAAGGATTGAACCTCTTTTAGCAATAGACTCACTATGCTAGAATCCAAAGGTTCAGTTCTACTTTGACAATTACGTTTGGCATTAAGTTCATTAGAGGTTACTCCAGACCCAAGTCCTCTGACCCTCCTACTACTTTCAGGTCATATCAACTTATGATAAGCAAAAGTCTCAGCCGGCACTGTGGCGTCAGAGAATGCCACTTCTGAAGCACCCGTCTTTTGTTTGACAATATCAACAACGGTATTGTTCAGCCTAACATTATGATATTTCATACCCTTTTATTATTTAATAATTGCTCAAAATAAATTATTAAATTAGAATTTTAATATTGTTATTTATTTTGTAAGAATAACGAAAAATGGATAAATTGGGTGTCAAAAGATCTAAAAGAAGCATTGTGAATCAAGAAATAAAAAAAAGAAAAGGAAGACCGCTCAATGGGCTCATTTCTGATGCCAAGTCCTCAGCCCTCATTTCTCTCTCTTGTTGGGCCAGCCCAACGTGTGCCCAGGTCCTCCCTCACTTCCCACAAAACCCAAGCCCGATCTCCCCCTCTCACTCTCTCACTTAAGCTTACACGCCTGGAGCACGTGAGCCTTCGCCTCTTCTCCTTGGTTTCGTCTTCTTGAGTTTGCAAACATGAAGAACCCAAAAAGTAGAGGAGATGAACAGAGCCACTAGCAATGTCCCCTTTCCCCATTTTTCAACAGTTTCTCTCTTCCTCTTTCCTCCTTTAAGGTCCATAATTAACATCATCATTATTTGGGTGGTTTCAAATGAATTATTAGGAAGGTTGATTGAAGGGCAACCGAAGGGGCTGAAGGACGGCATTTTGGTGAGCTTCGAATGGGGGTTCAAGGGCAACAAATTAGGGTAGTGGATTAGGGTAGCAGATTAGTGTTGAGATTTTTTTTCACTGTTTTCATTGCTTTCATTTAATTCGGTTCATAAATTTGGTTTTTTGTACTTTTCAATTGGTTCTTCTGTTTTAGGTCGTCAATTTTATTTTTATTAATTTCAGTGTCTTCATCTTCATTTGTCGTTAATTTCATTTCTGCTTTCTAGATTTCAGACCTTCTTCTTGGTTTGGGTGTGTTGAATTCAAGTGGGTTGTACTTTAACTACTTTAATTCCAAACTAGTGATGTGGTGTAATGTTGCTTTGCTCAATTTCAGGTAAATCTTCCGCAGTGTTTTGCATTTGGGTTGATTAGTAATTGCACTTTGGTTAGGTTGTATTGGTGCTTAGTGCTGATTTGGAAAGCTCAGTTCTTAACAACAGAATTAGTTACATGGCATGAGCTTCGTCCTGTTAAGTATTATTCAAAGTAAATAGTTTGCTCGACAATCTTGACTTAGCCTTTATTTAACAGTAGTTTAGTCTATTTTGCAATTTGATTTCATATACTAGCCCTGAGGACGATATATATAATTCCTACAACGATAACCGTATGCTTGCGGAAATTACTAACAAGTTTTTGGTGCCGTTATCAGGGATGGCGTTGTGAAATTAGGTTGCATCGCGTCGTAGTTTAGTAATTAGAGTCGTTTGCGTCATTTTTGTTTTAGTTTCAATTTCATTTTTATTTTTACTACGGACTTGAACTGATGTTTGTGTAGGAATTGAAAGTCAATTGACCGATGCAGATTTTTCTTTGGTTCTGTTTCTGTTTAGGAAAAAAAATGCTCTTATTTTGTGTTTGTGATTATTTTCTATTTGTCATGTTAGGTTACTTCTTGTTATTTGAGTCTTTTTGGTCTTTCTTTTATTTTGGAAACATAGTTTTAGTTTTGTTAGTTTATTTTGTTTGGTTTACTTAATTATTTGAGTGCCTTTTTTTTGTTTTAGTCGATTGTTTTAATTAGTGCCCTAAGGTCTTTGATTTGTTTTTCTTCTTTTTTTTTATATAGAAAGACAAAAAAAACTCAAAAAAATTTAAAAACTTAAAAACTCAAAAAAAATTGAAAATTCTTACAATTGAAAAAAAAAAAAATTCAAGAATGCCAGTTTTTAATTTCCTACAATATAAGCATGAACCTTTCTGGAGTTATCTTTTGAGACTTATTGATTATCGTGTTCGATTGAATCAATATTTCGAAAAATGGAAAATTTATGAGGTCATCGCTGTGGGTTTGAATTCTGAATCTAGAGGTTATGTAGAATCTATGCGCCCTGAAGGTTTACTAAGATTATTATCTCAAACTTAAGATGAGGTATGAGACATCTTTGAAAAATTAGCTCGGGACACATATGAGTTTGAACAACCTAGAAGCACCTTAGGATACCCTACTCATAGTGAATCTGCTTTTTCTACTAATCCTTACCACCAGGATCACTATAAGAACTTATATGACCCCTCTTACTCTTATCTGTCTCCAGTTATATGCGATTATTATGAGTCTTCTTATCATGATGCTTGTAATTGCCAATATAGTGATTATGTTGAAAAGAAGATCAATGATATGACTGATAAAATCATACAGAACATGAAAAAGAGGATTGTTAAATATTCTCACTGTTTCAGTCATAGTAGGGAGGATATTAACTTACAAGAGCCTAACTCTAGTTTAGGATTTCCTCAACTAGAAGTTAGCCTTTATGATGATTTTGAACTCTCTTATCTTGTTAGGCCTAATTTACACGACGATATGCCTTTGCTTGGCCTAGAACAAGAGAGTGACCTCCCTCTGTCTCTATCTGAAGGCCTTGCACCAGAATTTAGCTCACCTAAGGGCGCCACCGACAAGTTCCTAGTTTTTGCCCTCCCACCCATCACTTTGAATGATTCTTTTGAGTTTGAGGATGGTGAAGAATCTAAGAGAACTAGTGAGTTAGATGAGAGAATCACGAATGAAGTTCAGCCTCGTGATTTAGATAACTCCGAAGATATTTCCCAGGAGACATGTATGGAGGTAGTTGCACCCACTAAATTGGAATTTCATGACACAATTATTTCTATGGAATATGAATCTTTTGCATGTGGGTTTGATACCGATGAAAGTTTTGATGAGGGTTTCTGTGCTGAATATGAATCTTTTTCTTTCGAACCCATCCAAATTGACCTCCTTTTTAAATATTGCAAGTCTAAAAATTTGTTGAGTCTAAGAATATTGACACTAAGAAATTTGCTTTAGACCAAACTCATGCACTTTTTGATGTTAAGAGACTTGCAGATTTTCGACCCACTACTTTGCCTAGATAGCTCGTTCATGATGATAATCACATCTCTAGGTCGATGACTAATTTATTGGCTCATATTGAGTACATCTGTCTGATATCAAATTGGGCCCATATATTTGATAAGTTAAAGCGGGCTCTTACTTGTGCTTCATTGGCTTGGTGGATGTACTCTTTCTGGATCCAACTCTATACCTTTTACTGTTTCTATGGTATTGAGAGTTGGTCTTCTGTGTTTAATAAGCTACTACGTGCTCTAATGGGTTTGATTTGAGTAGCAAATTTTTAGCTTAATATGGAATGGTTGCTGCTCTATGGGCCTCTATCTAAGCAAATTTTAGGAGGCTATAGCTTAAATGTACTTTTGCACCTGACCTGGTATGCTCGTTCCTCATTTTCTTTTCTTTTTATTTTGTTTTCTTTTGTATGTATTTGCTGCTTTATTTTTCTTGTTTTCTTTTTCTTTTACAGTCATGTCCTTTTTGTTTTTAATTCTTGTTTTTCTTTTTGCATATTTGTTTTCCTTTTTTATTTTTGTATTCAATGTTTATTTCCACTTCCAATGAGTACATTGTAAGATTTAGCAGTAGGGGTGGAAAACATTGAAAAAGTAAAAAAAAAATTGAAAAAAACTGGAAAATTTGAAAATCCAAAAAGATTTTTGTTTTGTTATTGGGGAACCTTCATACTATTCTGATCAGCTTAAATCCCCTGTGCTTTGACTATTAGATTGTATGTAAGCATGATGTGCATGATAGGTCTCTATCCTCAGTGTGTTATTCTAAACCCTAATTCTAACTCTAATTGTTCATTATTGATGTGTAATCCAATCTATATTTGTACCACCATCATTATCTTAAGGTTTTAGTTTTCCATGATTGGCTCCTCCACTTGTCTTTGATATGACTACTTTGGTTTTTTGTTTGCATTTAGGAAAAAAAACAAAAGAGAAAAAAATGAGAATGAAAAAATGAAAAAAAAGGAAAGAAAAAAAGGAAATGAAATTAGGAATGATAAGTATCCTTTTGAGGCCTTGAGGCATGCACTATTAGGCATTACCCTTTGAGGCATGCGCTATTGGATGTTACCCTTTGAGGCAATACTGCTATTTGAAAAGCTTGCTTTCTATGTTAATAAGTCAATAATGTAGTTTGTATCAGTCAAGTGGTATTGAGTTTGATTCTGCTAAATCTAAGTCCCGGGATGATGGTGCACTTGCACACTAGCATTGGGATGGATTCAAAGTTTTGATGTATACTGAGGTGAAAAGTTAGTGCTTTGATGTTATCCATGGGGTATAGAGCCTTGATGAGTACATTCTGTTTATATGCAGGCCAATATCTTCGCTACATGAGTGATTTGGTTAGTTAGAATGTGCACAGGCTTCTCCCTTATATATTTATGTTTGTAAATCCAAATTGTTTTTATGTTGCTATCTTTCTTTTCCTTTTTCATTTTTTTTTCTAGATTTGTTGGTATATCTTCTATAAACCCTTATGAGACCATACTCGTCCACTAGGGGTAACCTAGTGGTTTAAAGGACTTGTTGCACATGCTAAATGCAACCGTGATTCCTACGAAAGTGAGTTGGGATTTTGTTTTCTTTTCCTAGGATTTTTAGTTTTATTCTATTCCAGGATGAGCAAAACTTGGGTGTGGGGGTATTTGTTCAGCCTAAAATTACGATAGTTTATACCCTTTTATTATTTAATAATTGCTCAATATAAATTATTAAATTAGAATTTTAATCTTGTTTTATTTATTTTCTAGGAATAATGAAATATAGATAAATTGGGTGCCAAAGGATTTAAAAGAAGCATTGTGGATCAAGAAATAAAAACAAGAAAAGGAAGACAGCTCAATGGGCCCATTTCGGATGCCCAGTCCTCAGCCCAGTCTTCTCTCTTTTCCCTTTCCTCCTATCTCTTCCCTCATTTCTTTCTCTCGCTGGGTTGGCCTAAAGCTTGCCCAGGTCCTTCCTCACTTCCCACAAAACCTAGGCCCGGTCCCCCTTTCTCACTCTCTCACTTAAGCTTACACGCCCAGAGCATGTGAGCCTTCGCCTCTTCTCCTTCATTTCGTCTCCTCCAGTTTGCAAACATAAAGAACCTGAAAAGTAGAGGAGACGAACAGAGCCACTAGCAATATCCCCTTTCCCCATTTTTCGACTGTTTCTCTCTCCCTCTTTCTTCCTTCGAGGTCCATAATTGTAAAGCTTGTCGAGA
>NCQV01049990.1:14244-24501 GCA_002740545.1 Lophocereus schottii
TATTATTTGATTCGAGTGCTACTTATTTATTTATATCTAGCGAATCTGCCATGCAATTGAACCTTGAGAATATGAAGGCAGAAACCAATTATAAAATCAAGTTACCCAATGACTCTATAATTGAGTGCCCTATTATCTATGAACTTGTTCCTATTACTATTGATAGAATCATATTTTCTGGAGACTTGATTCAATTTTGATTTCTCAGACTTTGATATCATTCTGGTGATAAACTGGTTGTATACCTATGGGGCTAAGATTGATTGTAAAGACCTTAAGATTGTTTTAATGGATGAAAAAAGGATAGAAATATGTTTTTATGGGCACCAAGATGGAAAACCATCTCCCTTAATTTCTTCTGTGAAAGCAAGTAGGCTACTGGGTATTGATGTTATGCTATTGTTACTCAAGAATAGGAAGAAAAAGAAGAAGATATTTTTGTAGTCTGTGAATTTAGAGATGTTTTATCCTAGAGAGTTACCAGGACTGGCCCCTCAAACAGAAATTGATTTTGAGATTGAATTAGTCCTTGGTGCCCAATCCACCTCTAAAACACCCTATCATATGGCCCCAATAGAGCTTAGAGAGCTAAAGATTCAGTTAAATAAGCTAGTATAGAAGGAATTTGTCAGGCCAAGTGTATCACCATGGGGTGCCCTAATTTTATTTGTAAAGAAAAAGGACGGAACCTTGAGCTTGTGTATCGATTACAGGGAGCTAAACAAGATCCCCATCAAAAATAAATACCCTTTGTCCTGAATAGATGATTTATTTAATCAACTAAAAGAAGGAGGAGTCTTTCCCAAGATTGATTTGAGGTCTCGATACCATCAGCTTAGGATTAAACCTCTTGAAAATAGCGTTTAGGACCAGGTATAGTCACTACGAATTCCCGGTGATACCCTTTGCCTGACCAATGCCCTAATGGCCTTTATGGATCTTATGAATAGAGTTTCTAAACCCTATTTAGACAATTTCATAGTGGTGTTTATAGATGACATCTTAATTTACTCTAAGGACTGAGATGAACACACTGCTCATTTGAGGACAGTGTTGCAGACCTTGAGGAAACACCAATTATATCGCAATTAAAAGAAGTGTGAGTTCTGGTTAGAAGAAGTGGTATTTTTTTTGACATTAGTTTTAAAGGAGGGGATTATGGTTGATCCCTAGAAGGTGAAAGCAATTATGGAGTGGCCAAGACCTACCAATGTCACTAAGATTAGAAGCTTCTTGGACTTAGCTGGCTATTATTGAAGATTTGTAAAGGATTTTTTCAAAGATAGCGTCTCCCCTGACCAATTTGTTGAAGAAAGCTATTAAGTGTGAGTGTACAGAGAAGTGTGAAGGGGCATTTCAAGAATTAATTGGCGATGAACTACCACCCTAATCCTAACACTACTAGTAGAAGGTAAGGAGTACACCATCTGTAGTGACGCATCAAGGAATGGGTTGAGGTGTGTTTTGATGCAAGAAGATAAAGTGGTAGCTTATGCCTCTCGACAGCTTAAGCCTTATAAGAGACATTACTTATATGAACTACTTTGGAAGATCTAAACTGATCAACAAAGCTTAAAGTATATCTTCACTTAGAAAGATTACGATCTATAGATCTAATATCACCGCAGAAAGGCAAACGTTATGATAGATGCCCTAAGTAGGGTAAACAACATAGCTTGAACATTGTAATAATTACTCAATTGAAGCTTTTGAGAGAGCTTGAGGACTTGAGCATTCAATTAGTGTCACATAGGTAAGTTAGTGTCAATTGTCAATACTAACCTTCCAGGCCTCCATGGTGGAGGAAGTTCGAGTGAACTACAAAAATGGCCCTGAACACAAAGGATAAAGCAAAATCTTGAGAGAGAGAAGCCGCCTGGATTTGTTGTACATGAAGATGGGACCTTGTGATTTCAGAATTGCCTGTATGTACCTAAAAATGTGGAGTTAAGAAAGAAGATCTTAGATGAGGCTCACAACACTCGATACTCGATGTATCTAGGAGGCACAAAGATGTGCAAAAACCTAAGGCAACACTTTTGGTGGAACACTATGAAGAAAGAGATCACAGAGTATGTAGACAAGTATTTGATTTGCCAAAAGGTTAAAGCTAAGCATCAACATCTAGTGGGTGAACTGCAACCTTTAGAAATTCCTACTTGGAAATAGGACTATATCTCAATCGACTTCATCAAGGGATTACCTCTTTCTCTTTCAAAGAAGAATGTCATCTAGGTGATAGTTGATCGACTCACTAAATCTACCCATTTTCTACTAATTTAGGATGCTTGGGGAGTTAAAAGACTGGCCCAACTATATGTTAAGGAGATTGTTCAATGCATAGAATTCTAATAGACATAGTATCAGATAGAGAAAAGAGATTTCAAGCCTATTTTTGGCAAGCGCTTAAAAAATCCTTTGGAACCAAATTAAATTTTAGCAGCTCTTATCATCTGGAGACAAATAGGCAAACTGAAAGAGTGAATCAGATTCTAGAAGACATGTTAAGGGCTTGTGTATTGGAGTTCCAAGGGTAATGGGAAGACGACTTGCCATTGGTGGAATTTTCTTACAATGGTAGTTACCAGTCTACCATTAAAATGGCCTCATTTGAGGCCCTATATGGAAGAAAGTAGAACCCATTTACGGTGGAGTGACATATGTGAGGCATTGACCTAAGGCCCATAGCTGATCCAAGAAACTACTAAAATAATAAGGAAGATTCGGGGGCATATATGGGTTGCCTGGAGTCAACAGAAAAGCTATGCTTGCAAAAGAAGGAGGCCTCTAGAGTTTCAGGCAGGAAAATTTCACCAACTAAGGGCATAAGGAGTATTGGAGTGCAAGGAAAATTGAGCCCAAGATATATTGGAGCATATGAAGTTATTAAAAGGTTAAATCCCATAGCTTACTGACTGCATCTACCAACAGAACTGGAACATGTACATAGCATATTTCATATTTCACAACTCAATAAGTACATTTCAGATTCTGATCATGCTGTCGTAACTGATCGCATTGAAGTGTTAAGGATCTAGTGTATGAAGAACACCAGTGTAGATCCTAGATCGCAGAATAAAGCAGTTATGCAACAATCAGATACCTTTAGTGAAAGTACTTTGGATAAATCATACCGCCTCAGAAGCTATTTGGGAAACTAAGGAAGAAATAGAAGCCTAGTACCCACACCTATTTGAGGTAATCTTGTATGTTTTGAGGATGAAACTCTTTAACGGAGGAATGTTGTAATAGTTTGACCCGAAATCATGTTTATTTATTTAATTAAGTCATGTTATTAATTTTCCTGCATTTATTTATCGCATTTAATCATTCCGGTTGGGAATATTCAATTTACGCCCCACTTTGCATTTCGGATTTCAATTATTGTAAAAATTTTTGGTGAATCGATAGTAGGTCCCAGTAAATATTTTAAGCGATGAATTATTTTTCCATAACATCACAAAAAATTAATTTTGAGCAACATAAAAATTTTATCGCAATGGAGTGCTATTATCTTTTCCGAGCCCAATTCATATGGTAATCCAAAAAGTTGGTGCAAGTGAATTAAGCTAATTACCATTTTGTGTGCCAAATTATAATTAGTAAAAAAGCTACTTTTTGGATAGATAAAATCAGCCCAAATGAGTAAAAAAAGTTTTTTTAAAAAAAAAAACCAGCCAAGCCAAGCCACTTTTTTCTTCTGCATTTCCTCCTCCACCCATTGTTCTCCTTGCTTTGTTGATGCTTTATTGTTGCTATCTGCCGCGTCCTTGGGTCTGCCGCTGGTCACCCACCACTGCCAGCGCCACCAACCACCACTAATAGCACCTTCCACTACCCCCTCTTCAAATCTAAGCCTAAAGTGAGGTAAAACCCTATCTCTTTTCTTATTTTATTTGGGTTCTTATAAATGATTTGATTGTACATTATGTATATTGATAAAAGTAACTATTAGTTTGGTTTTTTATTATGTGTGGATGAGTTTGGAAGCATGTAAGAATTGGAATCATGCATGATTATGCAAGTTTGACGCTAAAAATGATGAGCTTTGAGATTTTTGATTTAATTTTGTGATCTTTAGCATAAAGAGTGGCTTAAATATTATGGATGATGATTTTTAGATGTTATTAAAGTGGCTTGGTGTGAAAACTAGAGAAGGCCATGAACTAGGGTTTGTATACATGCATGGTCTTAATCTAATTTTTAGATTGAGGAAGATTATTTGAATGGGTGGATATGAAATTATAATGCTTTTGTGGTAAACTGAGATGATGTGTGATTTTAGTTAATTGGTGAAGTATGGAAAAATTCCAAAAATGTATAAATGAAGGGATTGGAATGAAATTTCGAGAAAATGTATTTGTGGAAGCATTTTAGTTGAAATTTTAAAGAAAACCATGACAAATATATTAGGCTGATTATGGATTGATTTCGGATATTTGGTCAAGAGAAGTGAATATAAGAGGGGAATAGAGTTTATAAATTTTCGAGGAGGAAATTAGCTTGGTTTTGAATGATTATTAATGTTGCTAAGTTTTGAATGATTGTTAATGTTGCTAAGTTTAACAACTTTGATTGTTCTTAGAAGCTTACATGGGTTGAAAAATTGAACTAAATGGACATGCAAATGAAATTGGAAAAATGGGAAAAGTAATGACTCAAGAACAACATTTATCGAACCAAGCTAGTGTGATTAAAGCTATCCTAAACCCAACTACACCCCTCTTGGCCCTAAATCGTTATCATCCATCTCGGAAATATCAAAAACCCATATTTCATTTATAACCATCAAAGCCTTTCAATTATAACCTCAATTATTTTATGTTGGTCTATTTTACTCCGATTTATATTATCTTGAGTTAAATTATCTTAATTTATTTAGTTTTAGAATCATCTTAGTGTAACTTATCTTATATTGCATTATTTGTGTTATGAATGCCATTTGATTAATAAATTTTGATTAAAGTTACAAATTATGAGAGCGAGTGTTTTTCACTAGACACATATACCTATAATTATATTTCTGAATCATAATCAGAGCCTAGTCTATTCTTCCTCATTGTGCATAAATATTATCAAGTAAGATTGCATTTTAAAAACCCTAAGTATATCCATTGCCTGTATCTTTAGAAATCAGAATGTATTTATCAAAGTTATAACGTCTTTAAGTATATCAATGAATCAATTTTATTTAGTGATTTATCACCTAATTAGTGACCCTATTAGTTATCATTTGTAGGGCACTTTCCCTCCAGTTACTTGCGCAGCCTTAGGGCTGATTTCCCGATCGGCTTGGTAGGTGTATGCCTATTTATTGATTTTAGTAGTTACCAGGGGTTTACTACTAGATAATAACTAGCAATATAGTATTATAGTCATCTGATTTGCGGTTTTAAATTAAAATGAATTACAATGTGGATGCTTGACAATTTTTTTCTCCAGTGATCATTTAAGTTGCAAGAATACATGTAAAGAGCTTCGCCTCACATTTCGAAGTCATGTTTCATTTTAGGCAAATGCTCAATGAATTTCCCTCGTATTGACAGACCCGTTGAAGAAAACAAGTGAGCAACAGAATCTGGATGGATCAGCAGTGATAATAGTTCATGAATATTTTGAGAGCTGTACTTTGAGATCTTCAGTTGATGGAGTTGTAAACTTTATGGAGAATTGCTTTATTATGATGTGTAAACTTTATGGTAGTTAGCAGCTATTTATATATGGTTTTCATAATGTTTAGATGTGTATGGTTGTAATCTATGCTTAGCTATGTTATATCTACTGCATATACTTAAAGCCTGGTCCTTCTAGACGGCGGTAATGCCCCAACCATCAAATTTATCAATTTTAGTTAAGGGAATAACTAAAGAGAATGCAAACAATAAAACACGCACATAGGGGGTTTTACACTAAACATGTTCAAGCCTAAGTTTACAACAAAATAAACATAGATTAGCTTGACTCATGTTATCTAATAAGCTAGTTTACTTTCTACTTTAGGTTTAGTTGGCTTAAGCATGATTAAGGGGTTTCCTAAGCATGAAGGAAACTCCCTTGTGGCGGGAAAAAGGCTTAGGCTGTTTGTTCTAAAAGCACTCCCTTTGCTGCTTGTAAGACATACCTTGAATATAATTGCTTAGCATTATTACTTTCACAAAACTCTCTTAAATCTCACTTAACTAATCTAAACTGATTGTTAAACTGAGTGGTTTCCTTTAATCGAAACTTGGTGGCATTACCTTTATGGTTTGAATAGTGGATTCCTTCCTAGTTTGGGTGGTGGCTGAGCCTTTACCCCATTCATATCTCTTGGTTCTCGTTGATGATAAATCTGGTTCAGTCGCAATCTGAAAATCCCAGAAGCCTGCTTGAGTTTTGATTGAGCTCTTTCATCAAAGTGGTATCAAAGCATAACCTGATGAGTTTCTATTTTACCTTTCCAGTTTTTCCTTTATTCCCTAGCTGAGATTTTACCCATGCATGTTTCCTATAAGCCCACAAAGAACCCTATTGCCCAAACACAGAACCAGCCACTAAGACATGTGCATTCCCAAAACAGAATCACTAAAACCATTCCATATCCGTAAGGGAGTAGTGTGATTCTTCTTAACCTAGGACCCCTAGGGGGCTTATTCTGGAAGAAGCGGGTGAATTAAGAAGAGGAATGTCATTCACCAACTCCAAAGAGATGTTCAATCCTTACCTGATGAGATCACCAATATCACAATTAGATTAGATGAAGTCCTTCCTAGGTTACGAGATGATCCTTGAGGAAGAAGGAGAAGGAACAGTGGCTCTCAAAGAAGTAACTCAATGCCTCCCATTCCCCTTCATCCCGAGGTGAACATTCACCTAGAGGAAGGAAGAGCCCACCTGGAGTCCATGAGGATCATTTGGGGGGACATGAGAAATGACCCTCCTTAATTTGAAGGTGCCTTGGATTCGGACCATTTCCTAAGTGGATTAAAACCTTATAGAGATTCCTTGATATCAAAGAATACTGTGATGAAAAAGCCTTCAAGATTGTTGTCCTTGAGCTCAAAAAGTAAGCATGACTTTGGTATGAAAACTCAAAGAGACAAATAGCTAGGAGGTGAGGGCACTGATTAGAACTTGGTCCTAGTTAAAGAAACTCACGCATAAAATGTTTCTTCCTGATCATTACAAGCATGATCTATACCTAAGGTTATCAGCATTGAATCAAGAAAGAATGAGTGTCGAAGAGTACATTCATGAGTTTAAGCAAATCTAAATCCGTACTAGTTTGGAAGAAGAACAACAACAAGCTATGGTCATAGGGGACTTGATCCCAATATTTCTGAGAAAGTTGAACTCCAAACTTACTAGTCGTTTGAGGACATTTACAAATTAGCCATCAAAGTGGAGAGACATTCCAAAATCAAGAGGCCTTTTATAAGCTCCTATTCACGTCCTAGCCCTCAAACCAAGCCATATTCTGTTCCTAAAGCCAAAGCTATATCCAAAAATAACAAAGGACAGGATAAGGGTAAAGGCATTGTCAAGGAGTTTCCTAACAAATTAGATGCAAAAAGGGGCTTAAAATGCAAAGGGTATGGTCACTTTCAGGCACACTTTCCAAACAGAGAGCACTCGACATTAAAGAAATAAAAAATAAATTTGATTAGATTAGCCTTGAATCAAGTGAAGATGAAAGGGAAAGAAAGGAGAAAGCTACTACCTTCCCACCTAATATGGGAGAGTTCCTAGTACTTAAAAGAATCCCATATGCCATGTAGGAATCCAAAGAGGAAAGTCAAAGGGACCACATCTTTCACTCGCGGTGCACAATTCAAGGGAAGGTATGTAGCTTAATCATTAATGGAGGCAGTTATACTAATGTTGCCTCAGTCCATTAAGTTCATAAAATTAAGCTACCTACTAGTCCACCCCTTACGCTATACTTACTTCAATGGCTTAGAAGGAGAATGAATTTCACGTGATTAAACAAGTTTTAATTTCCTAAACCATTGGCAACCTTAAAGATTAAGTACTTTGTGATGGGTTCCCTATGGATGCTTGCTATGTATTACTTGGTAGGCTATGGTAGTTTGATAAAGAAGCTAATCATCATGTTAGGTCTGGTACTTACTCCTTTAAGGTTAAGAGCCTTAGTTATACTCTAGCCCCTTACCCCCTAGCCTAGTCCAAAATGTTATACCTAACCTTAGGGAGGAAAATACAAGTGAGAAGGCCTTATTTCAGAGTGAAAATAGGTTGAGAGATCCATAACTGAAGGCAAACCAGTTATGTCTTACTTGTGTTTGAAAAAAGAGAGGCAGAGACACCTTTGCATCCACTTGTTCAACCTCTTGTGCAAAAGTTTGAGGATGTTTTCCTTGATGATCTACCCTAGGCTTACCTCCAAACATAGGGATTGAGCATCAAATAGACCTACTGCTAGGGTTTAACCTTCCAAATAAGCAAGCCTAGAGCTGTAATCCTATGGAAAATAAGGAGCTACAATGCCCAGTCCAAGAGCTTACTGATAGAGGGTACATTAGAGAAAGCATGAGCCCATGGTCTATCCCAACCTTGCTTGTCCCAAAGAAGGATGAAACCATGAGAACGTGTACAGATAGCTCTGCTATTAACAACATTACAATCAAGTAGGCTTGATGATATGTTAGAAAAATTACATGGTTCTAATGTTTTCTCGGATTTACTTGAGAAGTAGTTATCACCAAATCAGAATGAGGGATGGAGGCGAGTGGAAAACAGCCTTTAAATAAAGGTTTTATATGAGTGGCTTATAATGCCCTTTACTTAATGTAATGCCCCTAGTGCTTTCATGAGATTAATGAATAAGTTGCTTAAACCCTTCATTGGTCACATTGTTGTTGTATACTTTGATGACATTTTGGTTTACAGCCAAAATAAGAAAGAACACAAGGAGCATTTAAGGCAGCTTTCCAAGGTCCTAAGGGAACAGCAACTCTACACTAAGGTAGAGAAGTGTGAGCTTTTTTCTACATAACTCACCTTCGTTAGGTATGTGGTTTTAACCAAGGGAATTCAGGTTAATCAAACCCAAGTTTAAGCAATCCAAACTTGGCCTCAACCAAAGATAGTCATGAAGGTGAGGAGTTTTCATGGCTTGGCTTCTTTTTATAGGTGATGCATCAAGGATTTTAGCTCTACTATGGCTCCTTTATTAGTGCTTGCATGAAGAAATGAGCATTTAATGGACCAAGGCTACCTAGAGAGCCTTTAAAACTATCAAATAGAAGCTGTGTCACTCACCCATTCTAGCACTCCCAAACTTTGAAGATCTATTTGAGTTAGAGTGTGATGCACACTTTCCTAGTCCAATCCAAGAGGCTTATTGCATATTTCAGCGAGAAATGTAATGGCTCCGGCTATAACTACAGCACTTATGATAAAGATTTCTATGCTATTGTGAGGGTTTTGACATGTTGGGGTCATTACTTCAAGCCTAAGTCGTTTGTCTTGAGTTCAGATCATCGAGCTCTTAAGTACATTAATAGCCAACACAAACTAAATCCAAGGCAAGCCAAATGCGTGGAGTCATTACAATCATTTAACTTTACTTGTAAGCAAGAGTATGGAAAAGAGAATGTGGTGGCAGATGCTCTTTCAAGGACGTATGCTCTATTTTCTGTTTTAGAAGCTAAGGTTCTTGGATTTCATTCAATTTAGGAACTTTACAAGTAGGATTCTCATATTTCAAGGAGGTCTTATAAGAAGATCTCAAAGGCACTCCATACACCATCTAAAAGGGTTATTTGTTTAAGAACAACAAGCTTTGTATTCCAAGAAACCCTTTGAGAGAATTACTAGTCTGTGAGGCTCATGGTGGTGCTCTTGCTGGTCATTTTGGTCTTAATAGGACCTTAGACATCCTTAAATAGCATTCCTACTGGCTTAAGATGGGAAGTAATGTTCACAAGGTGGTTTTAGTTTGTTCTATATGCGACAAGGCCAAGAGTCAGTTCTAGCAAGGCCTATACACACCATTGCTCATACCTATTAGGCCTTGAGATGATGTAAACATACACTTCATTGTGGCTCACTGTAGGGATCAAAGGAGGAAGGATGCAATCATGGTGGTCATGGACAAATTCTCCAAGGTGGCTCAATTTGGTCCTTGCCACACGACTCATGATGCTAGCTACATTGCCGAGCCCTACTTCAAAGAGATCATTAGGCTCCATAGAATGCCTAAGAATATTATCTCTGATCATTATTCAAAGTTCCTATCTCACTTCTGGAGGAGCT
>NCQV01049994.1:1590-17029 GCA_002740545.1 Lophocereus schottii
GAGAGCAGAATTCCTTCGTTGTACAATAATGACAAGATTATTGGCTCTATTTTACCAATTCAATTCTCTTGCTAGAATTCTTAAACTGTGATACTACATAAAACTCAATAAAGCTTATTGCAACCTATATGATTCTAGACGGAAGTATAGTAGTATTGCAAGTATGTAGTTGTTAGCCATAGTAATTGAGAGTCAAATCTATAGGAATGGGCCCAAATCCAGGCCACTACACTAGCTACTAACTCACAGTAACAAAGTTGAAAGCAGCAAACGTGAAAATATAAATCATTCAACCTGCAAAATTTAAATCCAACCTAAACATGATTAAATAGACAACGTGAACATATACTAACAGGTGAATCAGTATAATAAATTATAAAGTAGTAAAATCAAGATAAGGAAAAGAGAAAACGGAAGAAGTTACCAAGAACTAATTGAATTGGCAGCGAAAATTGAAAGTATTTTGAACTGAATAATTAAAATCTTAAACTGGGATTAAATCTAAAAACACAAGAATTAATATTTTGAGATGAAATTTACTAAACTAAACCCACTTCTGAACCTAAACTGAGCTATTCTAAGATGATGAATCATGGTACCCAAAGCCTTCTTTTATAGTAGTGCTAGCCATCCTTTATGCTCCAAATTCTAGTAACAGTAGATTTCTTATTCTTCAATCTCGATTGGCATTAGAAAAGTGACAACACTAAGGAAATTAGTAAGAGCCTACTTGATATTCCAATTTTCACTTGGCCACAAACTTTCTAAAATCAGGTCAAGTTAGTCTTGCACCCTAAGGTAATAGCTACAATATTTCACAAAATTATTATTTCCTACACAAACACATAAAATCCGAATAAAACCCAAAAATAATCTCACTTACGACAAGGAACTAAGTAATTAAAAGCATCTGTTAGTCACTTTTGTGGCTAAATAATATTCCCACATTTACTTATATTATTTACGGCCTAAGATTTGTGCAATGTGCGAGACATACACGCTCATATGGAACCTGAAGGGTATGTTTGTTTCAACATTTAAAACTAGAGTGTAGTAGCATTTGGGGGCAGTTAGGATTAGTTGTTAGTGTGTAGGAGAGTTTGGTAGCATGTGATAGCATTTGGAGTGTTTGGAAGTGTTTAAGAGCATTTGGGTTCGGTCAACAGCATTTGGGAGCACTTGCAAACAGTTGGTAATAGCATCGTTCGAGAGTGCTTAGAAGCATTTGGGAATGACATAAATTTAACTAAAGTTTTTTCCTTAATTTACCGCTATTGTATATAATCGACTATGTCATTAAAACATCCTACTAGTATAAGAAATGATCAGGCATTTAAGAATAGCAATCAGCATTTAGAGGCGGTCAACAACATTTAGCAATACTAATGAATGTTTAGGAGTGTTTGGAAAGGTTTGGTAGTGTTTAGCATTTACCAAACGATGAAACAAACATACCGTAAATATATCATTTCCTTATTGTCCATATCCACAGTTAAAATTAAAGAAGATATACTTGGGGTGTAAATGTAATTTATTTTGGTGCAAGATTAGTATAAATAGAAACCAAAGGCTCCGAGGTTGGGTAAGCCATTCTGGCACTTATTCTTATGTGGTAGTGAAAGGACCACAAATCGGGACCTAACTATAGTGCCCTACAAATGGTTAGACTAGCTGATTAGTTGTGCTTTTGTGTAACTTTGAAATCTAATTTGGATTACAACAAGAAAATGAACAGGCAGTTGGGTTTCTGAAGTAGGAACATGGACGGGCTCCTAGGCCCAAGAACACAGACGAGCACCTAACCCAGGAGACTAAATGTCTCTATTTTACCTTTGACTGAAAATCAATTTTTTTCCCATTTTGAGAAAATTAACAAGAACAAAGTCGCCAGCTAGTTTTGTCAAAAAATTAACAAAAAATAATTTTACTTCTTTTATGTTAACCAAAGGTGGATGGTCTAGTAAAAGAAGGTTTCCAAAAAATGGTCCACGAATGATCATTGGTGGGGACCATTTAACTCCATTGACTTGAACCATCGATTCAAATTCAGGGATGAGGGTGCAAGATTAGCATAGAATACACCTCGATTCGCCCATCATCACTGACGATATCTATTAATCAAATCGCGAAATAGATTAAGTTGTACTAGAATAAAATTTAATCATGTAGCATATTAGCAGATATGGCAAAAGCAATAAAATACAGTTATGATATCCAAACTAAAAGGCATGAAAAAAAGAAAATAAAATTACTTACAGTGAGCGCGGACTTTAACAATTACATCTTGCCTTGAAATACAAAACTAAAGTTAACCAAAACAAAGGAGAAGAGGAAAAGAGGAAAGGAGAGAGAGGTAGGTTATTAGATTGCGCCTTTAGATTAACCCATGTTATCAACTTAGGTACCCATCAGAATGACAATCATCTAAGGATTTAGGCAAAGCTTCACTCAATCCCCTAGTTTTTCATTCTGATTTCTCACAATTTTTAGTGTGTTCTCTCATAGGCTTGTTTTTTGTGTCTTGTTTCCCCTAATTTCAGTGTGTTGAACACTAAGTGGTAGCTTCCTATTTATAGTGCCTAAAGGATAAACTGAGTTGAATTAAAAAATATAAAAGTAATAAATTATCACTTAACAAATTTTACCTTTGTCAACCACATCCTCTAGGTAAAAAATTTATCTAAATGGGATGTAGTTAAAGCGCAAAAAGCAAAGGCAGGAACATGGCCTCATTAAAGCGAGGTTCACCTAGGATCCTGGTTCTAGGTGGATCGGGTACTTAAACCACGACAGGTTATAGACTAGGTACTTAGTCGGGCTGGGTCTGATAGCTTCACATAGTTGAAGTCTAGCATTTTTAGGAGCTAATTAAAGGCCTTATTCTTAATAGGTCCCTAAATTGAGCTTTGAAGCATAGGTTTCATCAGCGGCCATTTCTAAAAAAAACTGCAACAATTTTTAGGTGTCTATAGTTAGCCCTCACTTTGACGTAGCTTGCATAAGGCTAAGGTCATAGTAGATAACACTTTTGTGCCTACATGTTTGTAGGTGATGACGCCTAGACTTGGACGCTTGAAGACATGAAGCCTGGATCCTATGTGCCTACACATGACGAAAGCTAATGATGAGATGCCTGAACTTGGCTACTGAGAGTCTTGCAGTTCGGCCCCCGCCAAATTTTGCCATGATAAAGGCTATGATGAGATGCCTAAACTTATCCACCGAGGGTCCTCAAACTTAGCACCTGCCCGCTTTCACTGTGACAATACCAAATGACTAAATTCTCATTATGCCAGGAGCCAGTGATGTTCCATTGTGTCGGCAGCCAATGAAATCTTGTTGTGCTGGGGACCTGCCTAGAGTCTAATGTCGCATTGTGTTGGGAGCCAACTTAATATTGAAATGTCAAATTGTGTTGATAGCCAATGATGTCCCATTATGTAGGAGCAAGGGTATTATGAAAATGATCCAATTGTGCCGCGAGCCAGTGATGTCCCATTGTACTGGGAAGTAGCGTATGTTTGAGATTTCCCACTATGTTGGCAGTGTCCTATTGTGCTGGAAGCCAACCTATTGTTGAAATGTGTCATTGTGGGGAGATTCAACAATGTCCCACTGTATCAAGAGCTAACAACGTTCCATAGTTCTAGAGGCCAACGTATTGTGGAAATATCCCATTGTGCCTAGAGCCAATGATGTCCCATTATAGCAAGACCCTACGTATTGTCGTGAAGTTCCAATTTTTGAATTTGGGCATACAAAAACTTAACATTGATGATGATGTCTTTTCAGCTGGGAAAAAAAGGATAAGATGTCTTTTATGGCTAGATCCACTTGGACTTGGTCAATTGTTGACCTAAAATTAGGTAGGTCTTTGACAAATGGGATGTAAATGAATTACCCCTTTTACCATAGGGGATATGATGCTTGTATAAAGCCTTTTTTGAGGTGCAACCCTCCTTTGACTAAGTCTAATTAAGGTGAAGGTCAAAGTATGAATGTCTCTTTAAACAACTGCAGAGTCATCACCCACCAGGTTATTCGCCCTTTTTGTGACGTTCATTAACTTTTCTATCCACATAGTTCTTCAATCCAATGTTTCGAGTGACTAGGGTGAAGGTAGAGAAAGTAATTAGTCTAAAACCCATGTGTAGTTGCAGGTCCACTTGCTAGCCTAAGCAAAACTATGTAGGTAAGCTGACAATGCAAATATGTTATAACCTAACCTTATATGCATAGAGGTGGTAGTCTTATGCTAAGGTTAGAGTCCCGTGGATAAGGCTCGATTGTAGTACAAATGCTTAATGGGTTAGGCAAGGTGCTGCTCTGTAGCTTAGAGTCCAACATATTGAGGGGTTAAAAGTTGAGTAACTATTAGATTAGACTAGATCATGGGGTATTAGTTACTAAGGATAAGGAATCTTTTCTTTTAATAAAGGACTAGCTTTAAATTTTGCATTAAAGTTCTTCTACTCTAGTAAAGAACCTCCTAGTTTCTATTATTTGTAATTCAAGCCTTAAAAGCAGCCAAAATGCTTTTACTAGTGTTGTTAGGAGTAACCTCTAGTCCAGTGGCATGAATGTGATTATTCATAGGTTATAAAATGTTTACTAGAAAGGAAACCCTAATTATATAGGGAAATACAGAGGAGCTCCCATCTTGGTGAGCCCCTCCTTGAGGAGTCTAAGATTAGAAATGAATTTCCAAATCTTGAACTCGCAGCCATCGATAAAGTGAAGAGTCTTGAATTTCAGAATGGAGGTGAGATTAAAGGCTGTGATGACTGAGAAGAAATGACAGAGTTTGTGAATGAATTTTCCAAGTTTGATTTGATAGAAGTAGGCAAATGAATGTTTCTTTATCTTAAAAAACCAAGGTTTGATTTTCACTCTCCGTTTACCTATTTGCATTTTAAGGTTTTCAGGCTAGCCATTCTTTATTATTTCTTTCTTTCTATTTTTCTTTCTAAGATGAATCTCCAATAGAAATAAACCTTCACAAATCTTCATGGCCGGGCCTTAAAGAGGTTGGCTAGATATCCAATATAGAATCATATAAGTCTTAGTTCGAGTCTAAGAACATGTTGCTTAAAAGAGGGATACCTCAAATGGATTTTTAGGGTAGGTTGTGAAATCAGGGTGCCAAATAGGGGTGCTTGTGGATCGTGTATCTGAGCCAAAACTATTTTCGATTTAGGTACCCAAAAGTTCTGGTCAACCATCCCAATAATCGAAACCGAACAAAGTTTTTGGGTACCCAAAAGTTTGACTATGGGTTTTCGGTTACCCAATAACTCGAATTATGTTTTACTTTTTTAGTTTTCACTTTATTTTTTGACTGTTTCGCTGGGTGTGTCATTAGGTCGAAGACTTAGTTACCTAATTACGACAATTGTAATCTTCTTAACTAGTGGAAGTGTGCAACTAATTTCACAAACTTAGAAGCCTCTCAGCATTGTGCAATATAATGGAGTAGATATAGCTTATAAAAAAAAAATTCTGAGCACTTAGGTAGAGGCATACTATAAACATAAGATCACATGACTTCCATCCAACCTTTTATATGTCTCTCTCCCAATCTCCTATACATCATCCATACAACAAAAGAAATTTTTTAAAAACGTTTTCGTGTACCCAAATTCACAAAGTCACCTAACCGTACCCGAATGAAAATTTTGAAAAAATTTCGGTTCCGGCACCCGAACTGAATTTTTTGAAAACTTTGGGTTAGGTACCTAAAATTTCGAAGCGGGTCATAGTTTTTTGGTTTGGGTTATTGGTTTCAAACCATTTTGAACACCCCTAGTGCTAAATGAAAGGAGTTGGCATAGAGAATCAAACAGCTCTTATAAAATCCCCAAGCATGCATGGATGAGGTCAGTGCGAATCATCAATTTTTTCCTTTCTTTATTCTTGTTCCTCTAAAGCATTTTTCTTTTTGTTTTTCTCATGTGTTTTTTATCTTTTTTTAAGCCTCTTTTTCTTTCTCTTTTGATGGGACAAATGTGTTATGATTTGATGTCTTTAATCAAAATTTTCTTTTGATTGCTACTTTTCACATTGATGTCACCTGTGACAAACTCGTAATCTTTCATTACGCCGAATGTGGTTATAAAAGAAATAGGCTCTTCAAAGTCTTAGAAGGGTTCCAAGTGGTATGTTTTTGGGTATTAACAAGGGATTAACACAGGTCAGCAAAAGTGGCTTCGTATATGAGTCATATCTTTTTTAGTTGCATGACTTATTACAAAGAAAATCATGAACACACAGTCATTATCTATTTAGATGATAGAATTGAAATCCTTTGTCTCTTTTTGTTTTTATATTTCTATCTCTATTTTTTTGTAACTCACCTCTTAGATCTTCGAGTTGGCCCCTCTTTTTTCATTCCCTTGTTTTTTCTTTTTCTTTTAAAAAAAAACCTAGAATCATGATCAGAAAGGAGCAATCTAGTAAAAAAGGAGAAAAAAAAATGGAATAGGCTTAGCAAGTATGAAAGAAAGGCTAGAAGTTTCAAGATTTGGACTAACAAATGGGAAGGTTAGGGGATAACTGAAATAACTCTCTGACTTAGGCTAAGAATACAAGCTCAAGGGGCTAGTAGTACTCCTTAAATCCTTTAACATGGAGGACAAGACCTAGGAGCGAAAGCATGAAAAGGATTATCAATAAATTTAGTCTCCTATCTCAGCATCTTAGGTAAATGGGATAATCCTTTCTAAATGATTATGTAAATATGTGCTTTATTTGAAAATCATTGGTTTAATATTGAAAATAAGCCTAAGGCTGGCCCATTTAGCTTAACATTAAGGGACTTTACTTCATTTTTTTTCCCTGGAATTTGAGGCGAATCTTTATGACATAAAGGACTTTTTAGGCTTGGGTTTCTTAACTCTTTGTTTAAGGTCCATAGCTAGAGTTCCATGCTCATTAAATTTTATGGTGACGTCCCTAAAATGTCCCAATATTCACTTACTTTTGGGTTTGGCATTGCAGTAATCTTTTATTTAGCCTATATCTAAATATTGCCCTCTCATCTTCCTTGTCCTAAGTAATAATGTCACAATTTGAAAGATGGACTCTAATTGAGGTGATAATGAAAAGGAAAGATTAATGTTCTTGTACATAGGTGATCTGTAGCAAGTTCCGAGCTTGAGTCTACTTTCATAAGTAGGGGTCTTAAACCAAGCAGGATTAATATTGACTCTAGGTCAAGGGCGGTCAAGGGCTAGGTCATCCTAGATCAGCGTTGACCTAGAATCCTTAAGGATGTCTAAGTAATATTAGGAAGGTGGTTGGGCAATTAGTGCCCTAAATAAGGTACCTAGCTACTCTATCCTCTCAAAATCACCTTATTAGCTCATTTTCAGTTTTTGGCTAGAACACTTCACCTCCTTTCTAGCTCCGTTTTGACAAAGTATATAGGCTCCAATATTTTTAAACTATACATGGATGGAAAGCCATATAAGTCTATTTTCCAACTAGCCTTGAATCATATTTAAACTCCAAGTGTTAAGAAAGGTATGGACTATTGGCCAAGCAAGGGTTAGTCTAGGGCTAGAAAATGCACGGTTTTGATTATAAGCTTAATTAAGGAGGATATAGCTGTGATCTTAGAGATTAATTAATATAGGGTGATTTTATAGATATAAGCGAAGATTTTCCAAAGGGGGGAACCTCCATTGGTGGAGTGGAGCCTTTTCAAAACTCTTTAGAAGATGGAGAATGAATTATGAAAAATACAACTCATCTTAATTGTAATTATCTTAACATCTTAATTTATTTTTCTACGATATTTTGTAAGCCCCCAGTTGGTCCACCTGCCCCACTAATGTAACAACTAATTCCACTCCAATTAGGTATTTATAGACCCAGTCACCTACATGAAAATTCAGACTTGTTGAATGATGTGAGAGTTTGAAGCTTGGTGCTTTCTTAAAATCTCAAATTCTTTGTTTGTGTAACAAGGGTGGTGATTTGAGTTTGTCCCTTTAATCTAATCGTTGGTGCTAAGGATTTAGAGGATCAGAGGGTAGGCAAATCTAATGTAGGTGGCAGTTTAACCTTTAGCCTAGATATATCCCTTTGATTATTCTTTTTACTAGCTTACTCAAACAAAAATCCCTTTGATTATTCTCTATCTTGGGTCTCTTTTAGGGGAGATTAATCTTCAACATGTTTTGGGCTTATCTTCAAGGATCCTTCTTATTGGTAAGCCTCAAATCTATCCATCTTTGTTTAGACAAATGAAACTTAACACGCATCATTTTGGTATCGGAGTAAAATGATACTTCTTGTTGGTAGGCATCAAGTCTATCCATCTTGTGTTTGATTTACATGGATTTCAGTCCTTTTTTGCTACCATTTTACCATTATTTCTCCCTTTCTAAATATTTTATGTAGTCTATAAAGAATCACAAAATAGTGTAAACACAATCTCCAACTAAAACACATCCCTAAACTTTACAATAAAAGCCAAAACCTGTAAAAAAAAACAACCTAACTAGATATTTGGCACGACCACCCTGTGCCACCTGGCATGACCATGCCCCTTTCCTAGACTCCTATTTCCTATTCCAGAGATTTGGCACAACCCTCCGTGCTCCAAAGCATGACCTTGTCCCAAAGCACGATTGTGCCCCTTATTTTCACTGGTTTCTTGCTCGTGTCCCTCCAATATGCCCGTGTTTCCCCTGTTTCCATCATTTTTTCTTATCCTCTTTTCATCTGAGCAACTAGCACCATTGTTGGTGGTGGAGATTCCTCTTACCCTATGAGCATTTTTCCTAAGGAAGCCTATAACATAGGCAGGACCCTTACTGAAGAGGGTTGATGTTCACCCTATTAACATCAAATACTCTTCCTCTCATGAAAACTTTGATGGTGAGGAAAGAAGGCCTTGAAGAAGATGGTATCCAAGGGACCACCTTAAGGATCTTAAGTTGAAGGCACCTGCATTTAATGACAATCTTAACCCAGAACGCTATGTTGATTGGGTTCAAGCCATTCAAAGGATCTTTGAAGTCAAGGATTATGATGATGAAATGACCTTCAAGTTGGCCACTCTTAAATTGAAAGGGTATGCTTCACTATGGTATGAGAACTTGAAGAAGCATAGGGCTAGAGAAGCTAAGTCCAAATTCAAACCTTGGTCCAAGTTCAAAAAGCATATAGACAAGATATTTTGACGCTATTCTTACAAGCAAAAACTCTATCTCAAGATCACCTCTCTTAACCAAGAGAATCTAAAGGTAGAAGACTACATTAGGAAGTTTGAACGACTCCAAATGAGAGTTGATTTAGATGAAGAAATCGAGCTCAAGATTGCTAGGATTAAAATGGTTATCTTCTGGCATTACTAGCTCGGTGGATTTACAACATTACTTATCATTTGATGAAGTGTGTTATAGACCTAGTTGTCAAAGTTAAGGAGCAACTTAAGTACAGAAAGTCCTTTTACACCTCTCTTACTAAAAGCCTTTCCACTCACCTTGAAAGTGAAAGCCCACCCTCACAAGTCAAGACTCTTACTAAGGGCAAAGGGATTCAAAGTGAGCCTCCTAAGACATTGAAAGGAAAGAAATGTTTTAAATGTCATAGTTTTGACCATTTTCAAAGTAATCGTCCCAATAAAAGGACCCTTACCCTTAAGGAAATATAAGATATTTGAGCTATTAAGGAAGAATCTAGCAAAGAAGAAAAGGAAAAAGATGAGACTACTCTGGTTGCTATGGATATAGGAGAAGTGTTGTTGATTAAGAGGTCCTTACATGCCATAAATGTTCCTTATGAGGATGCCAAAGGAAGTAAATCTTTAACTCAAGGTGCACCATTGGAGGCGAGGTTTGTGGTTTAATTATAGATGGTAGAAGTTGCATTTGTGGCCTCTAAGACACTTATTGACAAGCTCCAAATCTCTGCTAAGGAGCATCTTACTCCATGCTCTCTTCAATGGTTAGGACCATACAATAAGGTAACCACTTTGAGGTAAGCTCTTATTTCATTCTCAATTGGTCCCTATTGTGGCAATGTACTTTGTGATGTCCTTCCTATGGCTACATGTCATTTGTTGCTTGGTTGACCATGGTTGTATGATGACCATGTGATTTATGATGGGCATGCTAATACTTACTCACTCAAGCACAATGGTAAAAGCCTCACATTAGCTCCTTTACCTCCACCCGAACCTCACAAGGCTAAAATGGGGATGAAAGTAAGAAAAGCCCCCATAAGAGTGGAACACAGGAGAGTGTGCCACTATAAGAGCAAACCTCAAATTGCCTTACTAATGGTGAAGCTAAACATAAGTGAGGGAGTGGAACCCTTAGCTATAAGTACTTGAGGATTAAATCACAAAAGGACCCGTCCCCAAGGCCCTATTGCACATCAAAATGGCACTAGGAGAAGACCCTTATATGATTGATCAAGTCACAAGTTACACCTCCCTTGAGAATGATGAGTTTGAGTTAGCTTGTGATAAGTGAGCTTATGAGGCCTAGGAGAGCTACTCATCGCTTTGATGTTCTACCAATGATCTTCAAAAATTCCTAGACATTCAAGAGAAAAGGGTTCCTACTAAGGTGTTTTCAAACCCAAGAATGGTAAAGGACATGCAAGGGCGACGTCAAATAATATTAATCTTAAGGATTTTAAGGGCAAATCCTCTTCAAGGGGGAGAGGTTGATGCAGAGCAAGTGTCGAGCTTGGGGCTACTTTCACAGGCAAGGGTCTTAAACCAAGTAGGATTTATATTGACTCTAGGTGAAAGGCTATGTCCTCCTAGATCAATGTTAACTTGGAACCCTTGAGGAGGTCCAGGTAAGCTTAAGAAGGTGGTTGGGCAATTAGTAGCCCTAAAAAAGGAGCATAGCTACTCTATCTAATCCATACTGAATATTTAACTAAATAAAGGTAAGAAATGTATGTAAAAGAGCCCAATGGATGTTGAAGACCCATCTTTCCAAAGAAGAACCAAGAGAGAACAAGAATTCCTAAATAAAGAAAAGGCTTTAATGGAGAAGATTCAATGCTTGAAATAAGTAGCAAGAAAATAATTTAACCCACCCCATAACCTCCAAAGCCTTAGCAATAACGAAGACTAAAGGGAAGACTCAAATTACTACCCTCCTAAGAGAGATAAAGATTTTGAGATTTTGAGGAAGATCAAGCTTTAAGCTCTTATATCATTGATCAAGTCTAAATTTTCATGGAGATAATTAGGTTTATAAATACCTAATTAGAAGGGGAATTAGCTGTACGTTATTAACACAAGGGGGTCAATAATAGGCTTACAAAATTTCCTTAGAAAAATAAATCAAGATGATTAAGATAATAACAATCACTCTGAGCTGTATTTTTCAAGATTTATTGTCCATCTTCTAGAGGGCCTTCAGTAGGCTTCACTCCACCAATGGAGGTACCGCTACCTGTAGATTCTTCATTTTGTGTGAAGAATCATCCCATGCTAATTAATCTCCAAAATTACATCTTTAACATCTTTAATTAAGTCCATAATTAGAATCGTGTATTTTCAGTCTTGGATCGACCCTTGCTCCCTATTTAGCCCATGACTTCTTGAATACTTTCAGTTTTGAGTGTGATTCAAGGCTTGTTGTAAAGTAGACATTAGGGGCTTTCCATCCATGTATACTTTGTATAATTGGACTCACTTGCCAGGTTAAATTTTAGTTAGAAATTAAGCAAAGGATTCTGTCTATAAAATGTGAACGAGCTAATGAGGCGATTTTAGGAGGATTAAGTGGTTAACTCCTTATTTAGGATCACTAATGGCCCAACCACTGTTCCTAGCCTTGCTTAGATTTTCTTAAGGGCCCCAAGTTAATATTGTCCTAGGGGAACCTAGTCCTTAACCTAGGGTCACCATTGAACCAACTTGGTTCAAGAACTTCACTAATGAGAGTAGGCCTAAGTTTAGAACTTACTCCACATCAATCCCTCTCCCATGAAGAGGACTTATCCTTAAATCTTCATTGTGTTCTTTATTGTCTTTAAGGTAAGGAGTGAGGTCTCTAATATTAAAGGTGGTGGATGTTTGCATATCTCCTGGAAGCTTAATCTTGTACACATTCTCCCGCACCTTTTAGACCACCTTGTATGGAACATTTCTCCTAGCCATGAGCTTGTTCTTTCTCCTGAAGGGACCTTTCCTTCCTCAAATGTAACCACACAAGATCACCCGGTTTGAGCTCAATGCGTGAGCAGTTCTTATTAGCCTTATACTTGTATTGGTCATTCACTTTCTCAATTTGTGCTCTCACTTGCTCATATAGCTTCTTCAGTTCTTTAGCTCCTGCTTTGGCCTCAAAATTCACCCTTGATTCCTAAGGAATAGGAATAAGATCAATGGGAATAAGGGGTTCAAGACCATAGCATACTTCAACGGGAGAGTGAGAGGTCGCATAGGAAGGACCCTTATTGTAGGCGAATTCAGCATGAGCAAGCTTGACATCCCAAACCTTCAAACTTTTACTCACCATACCCCTTAGCAAGGTTGTGAGAGTTCTATTTGTCACCTCCGTTTGTCCACTAGTTTGAGGATGGCAAGTAGTGCTAAAGAGCAACTTAGTCCCCACAAGCCTCCGTAGGGATCTCCAAAAGTGAGATACAAATTTGGCATCCCTATATGATATGATGGTTCTTGGAATACTATGAAGCCTCATAATTTCTTGAAAGAAGAGGTCCGTAGTATAGGTAGCATCACCACTCTTGTGGCATACAATGAAGTGAGCCATGTTGGAGAATCGATCCACCACTACAACGAAGTGCATGCTAATGTCATCCCAAGGCCTTGAGAGACCGAAAGAGGAGTATAGAGACCTTAACATAAATGACTCTTAGCCATGTGACAAATGTTGCATCTTAGGATCATCTTATGGACATCCCCACCCCTCCTGGGCCAATAAAAATGCTCATTGAGTATCTCAAGGGTCTTGTTAATGACAAAGTAACGAGCTAAGGCTCCTCCATGAGCATCCTTGACAATCAAGTCCCTTAGAGGACTTTTAGAGATACAAAGCTTGTTTCCTTTAAAGAAGAAACCATCTTGTAGAGGGAAAGAACCAAAGTTAGAAGGATTCTCCACTACTTCCTTGAAGTCTTCATCCTCATGGTATAGAGCTTTGATGTAATGAAATCCAAGAACCTTGGCTTCAAGGACCAAAAGGAGAGCATATCTCCTTGATAAAGCATCAACCATAACATTCTCTTTCCCACTTTTGTGCTTACAAGAGAAGGTGAAAGATTGCAGTAACTCAACCCACTTGGCATCTCTTGAGTTCAACTTGTGTTGACCATTGATGTAGGACAATGCATTGTGATCCAAATGGAGGACAAAGGGCTTGGGCTTGAGGTAATGGCTCCAATGTTCCAAAGCCTAGCAATAGCATAGAATTCCTTGTCACAAGTGGAGTAGTTGAGCCTTGAACCATTCAACTTCTCACTAAAGAAAGCTAGCAGGCGCTAAGCTTGAGTGGGAACCGCATTAATCCCAATGCTACTGGCATCACACTCAACTTCAAGTAGAAGATCGAGCTAAGACACAAGCCAAAGAAAGCCTATCTTTGATGCTTTTAAATGCCCTTTAGCAACCTTTGTCCACTCAAAGCTTCATTTCTTCATGTATTCGGTGAAGATAGCCATAATGGAACTAAAGTCTTTGATGAACCTATAATAGAAAGAGGTCAACCCATGGAAGCATTGCACTTTCTTGATTGAGGTGGGAGTAGGCCAACTCTTAATAGGCTCAACTTTAGATTCATCAACTTAAATTCCCTTATCGGACACAATGTTGCCAAGAAAGATAACTTTGGGAGTGAATAGTTCACACTTCTCAAGTTTGGCATATCACTTTTGTTGTCTTAACACTTGGACCACTTGAGAAAGATGTTGTTCAACCTAGAATTATCTTATTTTATACCCTTTTACTACATCAAATTTTCTCAAAATAAATTAGTAAAGTAGAATGTTAATGACATTTATATTCATTTTATAGGAATTGAAAAACTTGAGAAAAGACAAATAAATAGCTCAAATGAAGCTCGAGGTCAAGTGGATCGAAGGAAAAGAAAGAAAAGAAGTAAAACACAGTCCTAATTTCACTTGAGCCTAGTCAACCACCTACTTGGCCCAGGTCCTCTGAAAACCCGTCTACTCCTCTAACCTGGTTCTCACTCTCACTTTGGGCCTGTGCTTCTAGTCTCGGCTGCGACCCAATCCTCAAGTCCTTTCCATATTCCATGAGCCTGTTCTGCTTCCTATCCACAGCCCAAAAGCAAGCCTTACCTTCACCCCTCCCCTCCCTCTCTCAGCGAGCCTAAGCAGCAGCACGCGCGGCCCCCCGACTTAAACACACGGGCCATCTCTGATTGATTTCATGGCCTAAACACCAAGCCTCGCCATTCTATTTGTTTCCCACCCTCGTGCCATGTGATACAAACCTTTCCCTTTCCCCTTCTTCTTCTTCTTCTTCTTCTCCTTCTTCTTCTTCATCGTCTTCTTCTTCTTCTTCACAAACCTCCCCTCCTTCTCTTAGTGAGCCCAAGCAGTAGCACGCCCAGTCCCTCAGCTAAAACATGTGGGCCTACTCTAATTGATTTCATAGCCTAAACACCAAGCCTCGCCATTCCATTTATTTCCCACCCTCGTGGCACGTGATACAAACCTTTCCCTTTCCCCTTCTTCTTCTTCTTCACTGCCATGCTCGAGAATCTTTGGTTGCTTTTTCGTCATTGGCCAGCAACCATAACTAGACGTGGCAAATGGGTCATTCAGGTTGAGTATGGATCGGGTCGTAGTTCGATTCGGGTCACTTTTGGGTCAATCATGTTCAGGTCGGGTTCGAGTTTGGTTCGAGTGAAACTTGGGTTTGGGCCACTTTCGGTCAACCACGTTCAGGTTAGGTTCGCTTCGGTTCGGTTGAGGTTCAGGTTCGGGTTAATTACGGGTACCATGTTCGGATCGGTACGAGTTCGCTTCCGATGGAGTTCGGTTCAAGTCTATTTCGGGTTGTTTGCAGCAGGCCGATTCAAATCGGGCATAGGTCAAGTGTAATTTGGGTCAGGTGGGATTCAGTTTAATATTTGGGTCAATATTGGATCAGGTGTAAATCAAATCGGGTATAAATCAAGTTGCGTTAATTTGGAATCATTGTATGTTTTCAATGTAGCCATCTTTAGTTCTCTAGTCTCGACTTGTATTTAAAAGATAAAAATCGTTTAATTAGGCAAACCCATTTATCCTAGATTTCCCTTTTAATTCATACATTAATGATTAACAAATTATATCTGCATACACACACACACACACACACACACACATATATATATGTGTGTGTGTGTGTGTGTGTGTGTGTGTATGCATATATATATAGATGTATATATATAGATATATATGTATACATATATATATATATATGTATATA